>APFE030377342.1:7119-43449 GCA_000404065.3 Pinus taeda | reverse complement strand
ATAACATTATTATTATTTAAATTGTATTTTTGAATTTATGCAATGGACTGAATGTGTGAAAATTTATTTGGGAGCTTGGATTATGTACACTACATAGCTTAAACTTGTGATTTGAACACAAATTTTCTCGATTTCCAAGAAAATTGACCAAAAAATATACATAAAAAAGATTCACTATATAAAATAGTGAGACTATTTAAAATGATTTTACCATAAAAAATAAATTTTTAATTGTTTTATATAATTGTATACATGAGTTTTCTTTAATCATATATAATTTATACAGTTTTACATATTGTTATGTTGATGTACGTATACTTGTTCACATTAAAATACTTTTTGTTATTAATATATTTTAATATAGTTTTAAATTATTTAATATTAATTAACAATCTATATTAAAATATTTATTTATGCTTCAGATTAATTTTTTTTTATTACTAATACTATATATATAAAATATGCTACATATCAATTTTGAATACTATGAATTAAATGAATTACATATCTCCTTCTAGTTGATTTTTTTTACTTTTAATTACTCCTCGTTGAAATATTTTATTATGATCAAATATTTTTTCATTTACTTTCTCCCCATGTACATATGCATCAATTTGAGATTGAAATAAGTTAATCAACATGCATACTTTAAAACTTTATTCATTTACTGAAATATTTTTAAAAGTTTATTTAAGTCATGTAGTGGAATATTTTTTTGTACAACTTGCTCATACTCAAAAGCAAAAATATAAGTTTTTTTTTAATACTTTATTCTGTATAAAGTTGATATAACATTATGATATTTCATATGGAAATCGAAATATTTTATTATGGTTGAGAGTGAGAGTAAAACATGCATCTCAATTTTTATTTTTATTTTATTATAGTCCACATTTTTTTTTAAAACGATATATATATATATATATATATATATTAAAGAGACATGTGCCAACTTGAGGTTGAGCATGGATGAAATTACACATCTCCCTCATAGTGGGATGTCGAATGAGCCTCTTGCCTCAATTAACATTGAAATAATTAAGTTAAAATGTCTATTTAACAATGGCATGGCTCTTAAATAAAAATATATATTGTTGATTTAAATGTGGTCATTAATGTTAAGAATTAAGGCTAACACTAAAATGAATTAAGTTATAAGATGCATTATACAATGACAAGACTCTTAAATACAAAAATCTAATATTGATTGAAATGTGATCATTAATTTCAAAACTTATGATTTAGATCTAAGGTGTAGTGATCTAATACATAGATAAGGAATTCCAAACCCTAGATCACAATGAAAAAACTAACAAAAGAGAAAGAGATATTAGAAATGGGGTATGATATTAGAGAAACTAGTTCTTAGTGTTATGGGGTCTCTTCCCTTTTGAGAGTGATTTTAAGGTTTAGGATAGAGTTATATTGATGACATTAAGATGATTTCCCTTCAAACATTACCCAAGGAGGATAGGGTTCTTAGGATTTGGTTAGGAGAATGGTATTTTTTAGGATCACATCAAGTGTAATTGGGTGATCTCAAAGGAGGTGCAAGGCAAGAGGAAAGAGTCATTGTATGTGACCTCAATGCAATACTACCCTTTCCTTAGATGGTCAACGAAGAAACAAGTGAAATCCTCATTGTGAATGTCCTTACAATGGAGCAAGATTCCCTTCTTCAAGCTTAATTTTAGCTCTATCCTCCAACAAACTTGTAAAAAAGATCTAATCGATGATTGAAAATAAACAGTTATAATTAGACAGAAAAATTGATGCTTGAAATTCCCCTTATGAGCTCCTCATTATTCTCTTGCAAATGAGGAGAGTCCCTCCTTATATATAATGGAGTCCTCGTTGCTACATGAATTGCATAATATTGACTCATAACCATGAAAACTTAAACAAGTTGCTCAAAACTATGAAGAATATTACAATAATGAATACATCACCCTTAAAATGCTCAACTAGAGCATCTTTATGATACAACAATAAAAAATACCCTTTGAAAGGGGTTTACATTACAAGATCAATGGGGCTTTATAAGTGTTTCCTAAAATCATGGATTCAATAGCCATGTGTATGACTCAATGCTAGGTCAAATTCTCAAACTTTGTAAAATGTGTTCAACAATCTCCTTCCATACTAGTGATTTAAGCCAAGGTGTCTAAAGTAGATGGTTAATGTGGCATTATTCTTTGCAGTTTAACATTTGAGTCTTCCTTTAGAAAGGTCGATATGAACCTCTCCTTTAGGTGAGGGAAACTTAATAATCCACAAGGACACAACACAATAAATATTAATTTATTCGTTTACGTATGTATATTACGGGAGACAATCATAAACCCTTATACATGTAATCAACTCTTAGGACAAGATATGTTTTCCAGAACGTTGGACAAAGCTATGCTATATGGTAAATACCTATGGATAAGTAGTGAAAGGGGGATCCTTCATGGTATGACACTCAAGATCACTAAATGCATAGGTCTTTTAATGTTTCGATGTTTATATTTTAAGGCTAGGACATCCTTGTCAATATGTTTTTAAGAGGGAATTTGGAACTTTTTTCCAATTATTCAATGATCAATTCATCTCACAAATCCCTTTTATTCAAATATTTGGGGGAATCTCATATTAAGGCGGAACTTGCTCAAGCTTCATTTTTTCGACATTGCATTTCACTTATTTTCCCCTTTAGATATTTTGTAGACAACGATTGGATTTCATTTTATTCAATTAGGCTTTTAATTCATTTATGTTTTCATTTTCATATATACCTTTTAATAATGGCCTTGAAAATCCAAAAATCAAGGGGTACAACTTTTTTATGAATAGAATGTAGGTGAAGGGGATCCAATGGAGAGTGTTATATATGGAGCATAAATGGAGCACTACCTTAGTAGTTCATGTAGATCACAACCCAACCACAAGAGATGGCACACTTTTATGAGCAAATTATGTCCTCATAAAGTATGATGAGACAAATAAATAAATTAGAAAATCATGAAGTGATGTTTGGTCCTACTTGGTAAGCATCATTATCACCACCCACTAAAACCCATAAATTACACTATCCAATTACACCAATACAATCATGGTACAACATCAATTAGTTTCATTCTACCATTTAAGAGGTGAGGAATACATTGGGCACTTCATGGTTGAGGTAAGTATAAGTGTTTAAATGAGAACATGAGTTGGTTGTCTAGATGAGTGAAGATCATGTGTGGGCAAAAGAGCTCTAGTATGTTAGTAGCAGTCACCCTTGGGGTTCCTTTTCAAATGGTTTCACTTTGGGGGGTAGCAAGGCACTCAATCCCTAGGGTTAGGGAGTATTAAGGTGTTAACATGGATTGAATACATTTGGAAGAACTAAGAAAACTAATTTTGTATAAAGAAAAACAAATTCGCAATGACTGATTATGAGAAAATTCATGTTAAAATAAAAAATATATATATATGAATTAGAAAGGAGGAAGACAAAATTTAATCCCCTAGCGTTAGGGAGTATTGAGGTGTCAACATACACTAAATAGAAGAAGAAAGGTTCCCTAGAGAAAGTGAGATCAAGAAGTCATGTGTAAGAATGATATAAGAAGGGGGAAAAGGGCACACACACAAAAAGAAAACATCAATACTACATAAACAACTTAGAAATAGAAGAAGATGAAAGTGCAAAACTACTTAAGCTTAACATCCCATTGTGTGAAAACAAGTAATAACACAACTAAAATCCAACTCACATAGCTTAAGATGTGAAATTAGAAACGAAAACAATCAAATAAATCATGGGAAAAAAGGTTATGCCTAGTAATATTGGAACACGGTAGTAGAAACTAAGAAACACTTTCTCGTACAATAAGTAACATATTCACACATATTAAAAAAGCCAAATTTGCATATTATAGATAAGGAATCAACAATTAATAGAATCTAATAAGATATAAAACAAAATTGGTTAAAATCACACATAAATAAGCACATGATTGAAAATAAAGTAAGTGTTGAAAGTTATCCTTCAGACCAAGTTAAATTAAATCAACCAAATCAATTGTCACCAAATCAATTTATGTGCCGAGAGGCGCTCTCCAACCCATTATGGTAGAGATGTTGTAATGTAATGTTTAACATTTTGACTAAGTCAAATTACACAAATAAAATAAAACAAATATAAAAAGATTAATGTGATGTAATGTAAACCTTTTAACTTAGTCAAAACAAAATATAAAAATAAAAATAAAAATAACATAATAAAAATAAAATGACCCATGGTATTCATATGGAACATAGCTTATTTAAAGGGGGATTAAACCACCCTAGATCTATATTAACTCTAACCGCTTAGAAGGATTAAATCTCTTTAGATGCAAACCTCTTTTAGAGTGAAAAAAAAAATTGATCCATCTCGACACTTGATAAATCCAAAATTAAAATAAATTTAATATAATTTAAATCTTAACATTATAAATTTAAATTCGTCGATGGAAGAGTATTTTCGGAGAGGAAAACAATGGCGGACGGCGATTAGGGTTTCGGTAACCTGTCCTTAGGGCTCTGCATTTCCTGCTACGGCAGGGTTGCAAAGCACTGTCCACTGTCAACCGGTGCAGTCTTGGTCGCCGCTGACACCACCCTGAAACTGTTAGACAGCAATATGCCGCTCTCGAAGGGGGGGGGGACTCTGCCCCTCCCCCAAACCACGCTGGTTCAAAGCAGAAGGGTACAGTTGATGAATCAGAGGTGGAACACGGCAATATTCCAAAGGAAAATACGCATTCCAGGGGTGATGGGTCGACCCAGGGAGAAGAGACTACAGTCAGATCAACCACGTGCAAACCAGTAGCTACTGTTATTCCTACAGTGGAATTCCCCAGTCACAGAATCAATGCCAGAATCCAATACATGAGGGACCATGCATTAATCGGCAAGTTTATAGGTATCTGGCCTACGGAAAGAGCTCTCAGCAGCTGGATAAATTCAAAATGGGCTCCCAAGGGTCACATTTCCCTGCATCTAGGCCCTAAGGGGTTTTTCACTGTAGTATTTAACTGTCTTGAAGATCGAAATCGGGTCCTAGATGGAGGACCCTACTTCTTCAATGCTGCAGGTCTGTACCTCAGAGCTTGGGTCGAAAGATTCAACCCAGACAAGGAAGACCTCAGCTATGCTCCAGTCTGGATAAGACTCTATTCACTACCATGGGAATATTGGGAAGAAACATCTCTGAAGTAAATAGGAAATAAGCTGGGAGAGTTCATCAAGGCGGCGGAGGACACAAAATATTGCAGATTCACTTCCTACGCGCGCATCTGTGTTTACATGGATCTCAAACAACCCCTGCCAGACAAGGTAATATTTAGACATGAAGACTCTTAATGGATTCAAATGATAGATTATGACCATGTTCCATTTAGGTGCAGGAAATGCCATAATCTCGGACATCTGTTCTGGGACTGCCCGCTCAACAGGAACACGCCTGATAGCACAAATGCAGACAAAAAGGAAGCAGATGGATTTACAAAAGTTGTTAATCGCAGACGAGGTAACAAAAAACCCTCCACCAGTGCAAAATCAGATCTAGCTAATAAATCAAAATCCCCAACTTCTAATAGCTTTAAGGTCCTAGCCGATCTGGAAACGCAAGACCCTGCTCAAGAAACGCAAAAGGTCAAAGACCTAATTCGGGAACTCCCAGAAGGCCCTTCCCAACAGATACAAGATCCTCCACCCGACAAAACGCACACCCCTCTATCAGATCCGCAAGCAGAAGGCATCCAAGAAATGGAAATGGAAACCCTGGAATCCAGCGCCAAGAAATCGAAGGAATCAGAGGAAGTCTTCCCAGAACCTAAGCTGATGGAAGAAGACTCTGAGAATTTTGATATAGGCGAACTAGACATACTTACCTTGGAGCTAGCTTGTAAAACTGTAAATTTCGATAAGATTCCCGAAAGGAAACTGGATAAACTGGAAGAAGTCTTGAAAAAAGCACACAAGAAACACTCTCTAGGGGTGCAAATCGGAAGCCCATGGGATGGCAAATTCATCACAAAAGATAGCAAGAAAAGGGGCAGGAAAATAACCCTGGAAAAAACCATCAAGATAGGCGAAGTTCTTGTAGAGTCAGGTCGATATCTGAAGCTGACTAAGTATTATAATATCCACCCCAACCCTTCTCAATGAAGTTGATCTCCTGGAATATAAGAGGGCTCAATAGCCCCAGGAAAGGTAGACTCTTAAAAAACATGCTCATGCAGGAAAAACCAAATATCCTCTTTGTTCAAGAAACTAAATGTAACATGATATTTCTGGAAAAGATAGCAGCGAAAGTATGGCCTGGAGGGCAAGTCTCAGCAGTGGATGCACAAGGAGCCTCTGGAGGCTTGGCAATCCTCTGGGATTCCAGACTCATACAACTCAACAACATTCATGCCAACAAAAACTTCATTCAGGCAACATTTCACTTACTTGGCACCAACACTCATGGTCACATTACCAATGTTTACTTCCCACAGGATTCTCATCTAAAGGCAGAGATTTTGGATCATATTTCAACCCTCAACTCCAACAGGAAATATCCTCTCTGGATAGCAGGAGGGGACTTCAACATGATCGCAAGAACGGAAGAAAAACAGGGAGGCGGGGACAATGGTATCCGAGATGGTCATTTACTCAAATACTTTGTTCAATCGAATTGGCTAATTGACCTCCCTTCAAATAATGGTCTATTCACATCGACTAATAAAAGAGAAGGAGCCCAGCATATTGCCTCCAGGTTGGATCGCTTCCTAATCTCAGATAATGCACCTTGTCTTGGAGGAGATTTTGTTTCCTCAATCCTGCCTATATCAGGGTCTGATCAATGGCCTATTGAACTCCAATGGTAGCGGCCAGGTAATACTACTAAACGCCCTTTCCGCTTTGAAAATTTCTGGCATACTCATCCTGATTTCAGGGATTTTGTCAGACAAACTTGGATCAAATTCCAACCCTTAGGGGGATCCAAAATGGCTACCTTCCAAAAGAAATTGCAATTTCTTAAAAAAGAAATCAAACAATGGAATCATACCACCTTCGGTAATATTTTTTCAGCTCAAGCCACTCTCAATCAGGAAATGAAGCAAATCCAGAATAGGATTATCGCTAAGGGACGCACTGAAGATCTAACAAAACAGGAACAAAGCATTGAGGATCAACTTCATAATAGAGCCCAGCAGGAGGAAATTCTTTGGAGGCAGAAGTCTCGCATTCGATGGCTTAAGGAGGGAGATAAGAACACTAAGTTCTTCCACAAAACTACAGTACAGCGCAGAATGCACAACCTGATCTCCCACATTCAAAATGATCAAGGAGAACGAGTGGAAACGCATGAAGGTATCGAAGAAAATTTTCTCTGATACTTTAAGAAAGTTCATCAGGAACCAAGTGTAGACAGGCTCCCAGCAATAGAGAAAATTCTTCATTAGATACCCAAACTCATCACTCCAGAGCATAATCTCCTCCTTCTCCAACCAATCCAGTTACACGAAGTGGACAATGCTGTCAAGAACTTAAAATCAGGAAAAGCCCCAGGCCCTGATGGATTCACATCGGACTTCTTTCATCACTTTTGGGATCTCATTCAAATTGAAGTGTGGCAACTGGTCGAGGAATCAAGGGCTTTAAGATGGATGTACCCTGGGTTGAATGCCACATTCCTGGCTCTCATCCCCAAGTCTGCGAAAGCAAACAAACCTGAAAAGTATAGACCGATTGTTCTTTGCAATATCATCTACAAAATTCTCTCAAAAGTCATCGCCACTCGGTTGAATCCTCTGCTCCCTCTCATTATCTCACCAGAGCAATCTGGATATGTGGAAGGGCGTCAAATCACAGATGGAATCATCCTCACTCATGAGATAATTCACTCTCTGAAGCAAACTAAGAAGCTAGGTATGTTGCTCAAAATAGATCTATCCAAAGCTTTTGATAGCATTAGCTGGCAATACATTCAAAAAATTCTCAATGCTTTTGGCTTCGATCCTTCATGGACCAGATGGATCCTCAGTCTCCTTTCTTCATCCTTATTTTCTATTCTGATCAATGGCATACCCTCTGAAACCTTCCGCCCCTCTAGAGGCATTAGGCAAGGGGACCCACTCTCACCATTCCTCTTTGTCATAATCGCTGAAGGGCTTGGTCGCACCATTAAGTCAGCTTCTCTCACCCACAGACTGAAAGGTCTCTCCTTCAACAACTCCCCCTCCTTCTCCCATCAGAAATTCATGGACGACAACATGCTCTATGGTCACCCTTCCGTCCAAGAAGCTCAACTTCTCAAAGATTTACTGTCTACTTTCTCGGAAGCTACGGGTGCTCTCATTAATCGAGTCAAATCCCAAATATTCTTCTTCAACACTCCAGTGTCCACTCAAAAATCGATCGCCCGCATTCTAGGATTCACTATTGCAAGCCTCCCCTCCAAATATCTGGGTGCTCCCATGATAGCTTCTGCCCTCAAACATTCCTCATGGACAGATCTCTTGGATAAATTTGAAGCCAAGCTCTCTCTATGGACTTACAGATCCTTGAACATGGCTAGCAGAGTTATTCTTATCAAAGCTATCTTACAATCTTTACCTCTCTATTTATTCTCTCTCTTGGAAGCACCAAAATGGATCATCAAGGCAATAAGGAACCTTCAGCGCAACTTTCTCTGGGGCAGCTCCAATCACAACAGAAAATGGGCTTTGGTTAAATGGGATAAGGTCTGTCTCCCCAAACAAGCAGGGGGTATCGGAATCAGAGTTCCAGAACATAGCAACACAGTAATGGGTGCCAAATTATGGTGGCGATGGCTAGCCCACCCCAACACTTCCTGGGCATCGCTATGGACAGCTAAATATGCCAGTAACAAACCAATTGAAGACAGAATCCGTATGTCGGAACTAAGTGTTGGTTCCATCATATGGAACGCAGCCATCCAACATAGGCATCTTATCCAACGGCATTGCTTTTGGGAAATCAAAAATGGAAGTACAGCCAAATTTTGGGATGATTCCTGGCAGCAATTCCCAAAGCTCAGGGACCTTCTGTACGATCTCCTTCTTCCCCAACAAGATCCTCAACCCTCTGAAACAGTCCATCTGTATTGGCGCCCTTCCAACAACCAAAAGTTCAGAAAATGGAAAGGGATAGATCAAATCCTTAGCGAAGAAGGCTACGAGGGAACAAAACAAATTCTCTCTGAAGAACTAAAAAAGAGGCAGATTACCATAGACGAAGGACCGGACATTCTAAGATGGGGATATGAAGAAAAGGGGACTTTTTCCACCAAGGAGGCTTACAACATCATAACCAAGGACAGAATCATAAAGGACAAATTGTGGGATCAAATCTGGGGCTCCTCAACCTGGCCAAAGGTCTCTACATTCTTATGGTTGTTATCACACAACAGGATACTCACATGGGATAACTTACGCAAAAGAAGTTTCTCGGGACCATCCATATGTCTAAATTGTAAACAAGTGGAAGAAACATCGATCCATCTACTGCAACATTGCCACCTGGGACGACAATTATGGGAAAAAGCCATCTTCCGATGCCAAAAATATCACAGGGTACAAGGAGATCTCAAAGCCACCCTTCGCAACTGGCAACAATCTCCTTATCAAAGCCGGCTCCTAAACTTACTTTGGCAACTTATTCCGGGTCTCCTAATGTGGAATATTTGGAAGGAGAGAAACAGAAGGATATTCAAAAATCAATATCAAACTGTGGACCAAATCTGGATAATCTTGCTCAGGAACTTAAAGGAATCGCTCTCCATTCACAACTGGGTAGCCAAGGATCTTCCTTAGGATCCCAAAGAAAAATCCATTTGGGACAATTGGAAAATAACTCTTCCTCAACAAGTCAATACTAATCGCAAGCCTCCCAATAGACAAAAAAAAATTGCGCTTTGGACTCCCCCCCTCTCAATCTATTTCAACTCAATTTTGATGGGGCCTCCAAAGGCAACCCAGGGCCATCAGGATATGGAGGAGTCTTCAGGGATCACTCCGGTACACCTCATCTCATCTACCTCGGCTCCAAAGGATGGGATACAAACAATTCGGCGGAATTGGAAGGACTCTGGCAAGGTCTTGTTCTAGCTCAGGCGCACAATTTCTTCCCTCTAGTAGTTGAAGGAGACTCTCAAATTATTATAAACATAGGCAAAAAACTCTCTCAAGGAGCTCCAGTTCACAAAGTAAGTAATAGTTGGAGAATGGCGCAAAGATTGGACCTAATCTGACAATGGCTTTCTCAGCACCAGGCAATCTCCTTCCAGCATACTGTTTGCGGAGGAAACAAACTTGCAGACTTTCTAGCAAATGTTGGAGTTGCTATAAATACTGAAGCTTTCTCAGGTTCCACTCTCAGCATAGGAACAGAGGAACAACTCACTGAATACATTAATCTTGTCGAGAAAGATAGACATCCTCCTCACGCAACTAACCCGGATGCAGGTGATCTCCTGGTACAGGCACATAACCCTCCACGCATGCTTAGCACGATGCCGCCTGAATGGCACTTGGATGGCCACCTGCGAGCTTTTAATAACCCCTTTACCAATGCAGGGGAATAACTGTTGTTTGTTGAGAGTTCGGGCGGAGGTCTCGTCCAGCATTCACTCCATTCTGAAGCCTGCAGGAGCATTAACGCCCCATCGCAGTTCGAACATTGTGCCCAACTGTAATATAATGGCTCCTCCTCAGCCAAATCTCTAACATTCCTCTTGCCTTGCACCTCCTCGGGTTCTATTTGCCAGAGGCTGAGCCTACTGTGTCTGTCTCTCCCTCGTCCCCCACTGCTATCCCGTGGAGTGTTCACAGCAGGAATTCAGGGTCAGCAATGCCTCGAAGCCGAGGAGTACCGCGCAGGGGAAGTTCCTCAGCTCCCAGAGGACGCGCCCGTTAGTCTCCCTCTCCGCTCGTCATCCCCATTTCATCTACCTCTCCGTCTTCGCCTCCCCCTAACCTCGCTAGGCCTGCCCCTAATTCATCCTTCCAGAATTCTCGTTTTACTTTTCGTAGTCGTCTTAACCAGCCCATCATCACCTTCACCACCACTATAATGGTCTCGGAAGAGTCGGAATTGCCTGTTGATCCCATTAGCTCCTCCTCCACTCCTTCTCCTAAGGAAAGCCTATCTCAAGGTGTTGGGGACAACCTAAACTTCACAGCAATGCATATGCAGGAAGATTCTCCTATTGATGCAGGGGTCAACCGCAACCGCACTCCGACAGCTGAAGAAGACGAAGTCGTCACTTGTGGCCCTGTTCAACATGATTTCGGCATTCTTCACCTGATTAACCAGTCCGAGGGTGGCGCTGTAGGCGACGACAAGGCTTCTTGGGTTGCAGCTCCAGAAATTCAAGCAGCGAAGGGCTCCGACCCTCAGATTTCGGGCGAGTAATCTCCTCTTCTGGCTGGGTCGTTGCCATGGCTCTCGCTTTTTGGTTCTTCTCTCTGTTTCGCATGCTGCTTTCTTCTCTTCACTTGTTCTGCTTACTGTATTGTTGGGGTCCTCCTCAGCCCTTATAAGTTTTTCTAGAATGCCTCTCACTGTAATTACCTACCTTAGTGGCTGGACGAAGAAGTTTTGAGGTTGGTCTCCTCTGCTTGGCGTTTCTGGCCAGCAAGGAGTTTTTTTGTAACAGCTCCTTTTTCTATGCTGACCTGAGAAAGCTCCACTCTCACAGGTTCAGCTGTTCCTCTCTGTCTACTAGTTTTTTTGCTGAGGGCTGGGAAATTTGCCCTCTAAGGCTAAGACCTCACTGTAAATATTTTTCTCTCTTATTTTAATAAAATTAACACTTATTCAAAAAAAACATTATAAATCTAAATTTAATTATCATAATTTATCATTCTACTAAAAAAAATAAATAAATAAAGATACAACCACAATATCTCTATCTATTTATTCTTTACCTATATACACTATTGGACACACATTACAAAAGGTTTATTTAATAATTACACGGACCACTTGCTACGTATTATGTTGAGAAAAACGATACTTTTCATCCTTTCAGGAGAGAGCAAATAATATATATAAAGCTATCGATTCATGAGTAGGCGAAATAGTATATACCACCCGCGCAATAATATACTTAATTATCTTGGACCTTTCCACGAACATGCACTCGTCCACCTGGCAATGATTTCGCATTATACAAACACTGGTATTACAAATTGTAAAGTTTTATAAGGATTATTACGAGTACATCTTAACATTCTATGTCACTCGTAAGGAGTACATCTTAACATTCTACGCAAAAGGCAACACATTCGTAATGTTGGTAAAAGGCAACACATCGGAAGACAAAATACTATTTACAAATTTGTAATAATTGAAAAGTGCGGGAAAAGTGAATCTCCGTACAACTGGACAAGTTTCTGTCGAGAGGATGGCATTTAATTTAATTCATTACAACATATGCCTTTTTATATATATTTTTGCTGCTTTTAGGAGTACGTTGCGGATTTAATGTTTTTAATGTTTATAGGCAAAAATTTAAAATGATAAAGTATGTTTTAATGGCATTAATGCTTATCCGCGCATATTAAAGAAATTAAAAATAAAGTCTGTGAAAGAGATGGATGGATGGAATGTATTAAAAATATTATTTTGATGGTGTATTTATTTTAAAAAATTGATATATTTTTTTAAAGGTTTATTAATGAATTTTTAAATAATATTAATGAATTAATATTAGTATATTATAATTATTTTTAATATTAATTAGTATAGATTTATTTTAAATTTGGACCTATAAAGTGTTGAGTGGTATAAATAATTTTAAAATGTAAATTTTGTTTTGAGTGTAAAAAATAAGAAAAAATTTGTAGCTAGAGAAATTTGATTCCTCTACATTTTTGGTAGATTTGGAGTTAAGGTGGCTCTTTGCTAGTTTTGAGTAACATAGTGCTAAAATGTTTTAATTGTAGGAATTTTTTCACATACTCCACATTAAAATGTTAACACTAAAGAACATATATACATATATCTATATGATATAATCTCCCTCTAAGAGAGAGAAAGAGAGATATTGAATATTTTTTATTATTTATATATTTTAAAAAGTTTTAGAATTACAAATCTCCCTCATACTTTGAGTAACCTATTAATGAGATATAAGAACTTTTGATCTTTCTCTATTTATATATTTTGATTGTTAAAAACTTTACTCAACATGTATATTAAAATATTTAATTTATAGCCCATATAATTTTTTTGCTATTAATATATTGCAAATATTATATATATCAAGAAATTTTAAATTTAGATTACTTTATTTATTTTCTTGATATAGTATTATGTTATTTAATATGAACATTGAATTGTTTTATTTAGGATTGACATTAAAATATTTTCTTGTTATTAGTATAATTTTATTGTAAATATTACATATTACATACTATGTTATCAATAATACTATTTTTACATGTTATTGGTACACTCCATTTTAAAGAGTGAAAAATTTACATATCTCCCTCATGTTAAAAAGTAAAGTAAAATATACTTTTAATTACTTTATCTATCTATACAAAATTGATGTAAAATTATGGTGGAAATTGAAATTTTAATTTATGGTTAATTTTTTTTTATTAATAATCAGCATTATTTATTATTTTTAAAAATAATATTATATAACATCTCTCCTACTTAATTATACAAAACCTTTCAACACAATTAACTACTGATTTATGATAATTTTATCATCTAAAAAATATTCAACACAATATCATTTATAATATTCTAAATTATATATAATTTTTAAATATATAAAATGATTTTAATTTTCTACTATCACTTATATCTTATTTTTTAATATCAATTTTTATTAAACAAACAAACTCTTATTATATATATATATATAAATAATAATTAATTAATTAAGTTAAGCTTAGCCCATGTGTTATATGGAAAAAAATATCTACCTAAATATGGTAATTGTTACCAAATATTAAATCAATGTCAATTCAGATGGAAAAAAAATCTACTCAATATAAAATTCTATTAAATTAAAAAACCTCTTTAAATACTTTTTATCTCCCCCAAATAACTCTCACCTTAAATTGCCCTTAAATTTTAACCTAAATTTCAATAAAAGCTAAATCTAACACGAATTTACATCTTATAAATAATTTCCTTAAACTTCTATATTTACCTACAATATCGACACCCAAAAATCGACATCTTTGTTTAGTTGAAACTAATTTCATGCCTTTATAAAACAATATATTAGATTTACTATAGATACATTTAAAAAACTCTTATACTAAACCTTTTATCTATTTTTATTTTGATAAATTATATTAGTATATTGTAATTAAAACTTTAAAACTATCTCAAGCAATTTTGGATTTATTGAATGGAGTTATGTAATTAGCCAATGTGCTTACCAAGTTTACCTTTAGGGAAATTTAGTTCGACACCTTGTTGTATCTAGATCACTCGTTTATTATGAAGTTTGTTGGAAATATATGGTTGGACTTTTCGGGTTTTTATATAAAATATATTATTGTTAATAATTTGTTTTACCTTTTTAAGAAGGTAAAATTTATTTTAATTTCATTATTATTTAATAATGAGGATAGTTATTTTTAGTTGTTATTTGTGAATTAATTCATTATAATTTTTAAATTATTATGTATATTTCACTAAAATAATTTGTTAGGATAGGTTTTCTATTACTTTGAATTTTTTTTATAATTGTTTTTCTTTTGATTTCATATTTATTATTGTTTAAATTTATGAAAATAATTGAAATAAAAAAGAAAGGAAAAGAAAACCAAACATGTCATCTATATAAATGAGTACAAGATATATTATGGGAAACTCATACAAGAGAAAATCCAATTAGAAAGTAAGGTTTGTGTTTTACTTTTTTTTCTTTAGTTATTAATATGTAAATACAAGGAAATGGACACTCACTATTAGAGAATACCCAACGGGGAGGTGAGACCTATGTTCTACTCTTTTTTCTCTAGTTATTAATCTATAAATACAAATAAAGGGGCACTCAATATTAGGGAAAATTTTAGGAGCTAAATTTTGCCTATGGGAATGTATTCAAAAGATTTACTAATTTCCATTTTAGTTCGTCCAAATTCTATAAGATAAAAACATTTTATGTTAAGATTGCCAAAATTTTATAGAAACTGTATAAAATCTTTACAAATTTGAATATTTTTTATGAAAAAATGCCAGATATTTGATGATTGGCATTTGAAGATTTACTAATATTTTAGTTTCTAGATTTTATGATAAATATGCATCCTTAAATTTTCCCTACTCACTATGGAGCTGCCTTTGACATGGTGGGTTGAATGGTTGTCATAGAATCTTCTTATCCTTTGATATGCTCTCAAATCCAACTCCTAGATGCTATGCTACTATGGAACAAGTACAATGCTAAATAATGGAATCTCCTCTCCTCCTAACAACCTAATATCTAACATAGCCTGCTAATCATTTAGAGTTAAGGTTTTTGCATGCCACAACCCTCAATTAGTGTTATGTTTGAGACATTATAGAATCTTATTGAAAATCCACACATGGCTAACCCCACATGTGTGAGTAATGGGGGATGAGGTAGCATCCACTTGGTACCATGGTGGTTATTAAGGTAGGTCAAATTGTGGGATGCATAACTTTTCATTGTCTCAAAGGTCTTAGAGTCTAGAACAACATTAAGGGGATAAATCTATTCTCACAAAGTCTTGAACCCAAAAATGTGATTTGATGTCTCAAAATGGATTGGGAATAGTGGTTAAATATGATAGTTATTTACCTATCTTTCACGTTTTGAACCGTCATTTAGTGGCATTTTTAAAATCCACATGTCATTGTTGATACTTTAATTTTCTAAAATGTCAATTTATATTCAAAATTTACCCATATATCCCCCGCCCCTCCCCCCCCACACATATATATCAATAATATGCTTACTCCACTTTAAGTTCCAGATAAATATTAATTTAGTAAATATTTAAGATAATAATAAAAAATTAACATAAAATTTTGATGTTTCTATAACATAACAAGGAGTTTTTTATTTTTCTAAAAAATAACCAGTATCTTTTTCTGTAATTAATCACAGAGAGTTTGATTTTTCCATAGCAAATTGCATTCAAACTTTATGGAAAACTATAAATCCCATATGAATATTCAATTGAAGTGTAATCCATTTCTATATATTAATCTAATCAAGCACAACATGCCATTTTGATTCTAAATATGTAAGTTTTAATATTTTCATATTTAGATTTTCTTTGATACCATTTTGTTTTTCCTAGGATTCATTTACTTTGATTCCAATTGATGTTAATGAATTATATTTATTGTTTGCAAGTTGTTCATAACTATGGAGTATTTTTTAACACGAAAGTTGTAGTTAGAGGAGAGGAGGGAAGGATCTTCGATTTAAAAGCTCTTCACAAACACATTTAAGAGCTTCCTAGTTTGGAAGTAATATTCCTTCTCGTTCGTGTTACAAATTTCCTCACGCCATAGATATGTAGGCCATGTAAATGAAATTTGTTAGACAAAAGTAATACGTAGAAGGGGGGGTGAATATGTATTATGGAAATATAAAAATTATTTCTGCAAATAAAACTTACTTAGGAATTCACTTCAAAAATATATAACAAGATCATGCACATGAAAAACACAAACAATCTTCACATGTAGACACTTAGATTTTAGGTGGAAAAACCCCCCTCCATGGCAAAAAACCACCGAACTATTTGTTGCTTCTTCTTTATTATTGATTGCCTCAAAATATTCTCATTTACATTACATTAGCTAGCCACCACTAGCAATGGAGCACCCACCCCTTGGATAAAATGAGAAATGTTGGCCATAACCAACTTGGAGCACCCATTCCTACAATAGACAGTCAACATGCACTTAGCTTGAAGCCCCCACTCCAAGTACAAACATTTATGCTACAAGAAAAAATGATTCAGAATTAAAAACACTATTGCATAAAAAAAATTAGCAACAAATAAGAACACTCATGCAACCACAATTTCACACTACAAATGAGAGAAAAATTCTCTCCACACACACTCTCCAAATTGATCTTCAATCTCTACACACAACTCAGAAACACTACTGAAGAATACTTTCTGAAGCAAACTGCAATGTTGAAGATATGAACACACTACTACAATCACTAGTTTGTGCACTTTCTCTACAAGTACACTCACTCACTCACATTGTTAGAGAACCAACCAAATCAACAACCTTTCTCCACATATTTGTAATAACTAAGATCATTTAATTCTTCAAGTGATGGAGCTCACCCAAAGCTTATTCACATGCATCATATTTGATTGAGTTGGACTTTTGACCAAATCAAGCCACTCATCTAGCCTTTTGATAATTTAAAATTTGATCACTTTCTAGAGGCCCCATGACTTGTCTTGACCTTTTTCTAGAAAAGTCTGACAATATACTTCGCCAAAAACAAATTAATTCCAAATAAGCGCGTGAAATACAAAGAAATTTTCATGAATTATTTCAGTCGCATAGACAAGCTTGGTTAGATCTGATTGGTCGCTCACATACCATTTCCAACCAATGACTGGGAAGTTTCAGTCGCTCCCATAAGCCTTTATCCATGCGACTGGGGTAGAGAATAAGGTAAAGCAAGAGTTATTTCCCTCAAACTTGCAATAGAGCTTTAGAGGATCATGTCAACCTGCAAATCAACCTTCCAATCCCATAATGACATCAAGAAACTAGCTACATAACTTCAATTAGACTCCACACACATCATCAACTAGATCTATAGCACACATGTAACTCAGCATCAGATGAGGCTTTATTACCTCATGACACCTCCTCTATGTGCCTTATGAGACTAGCACAACATTTTACATCAGCATGACAAGCCTAAATAAGTATACAACAGACTCAAAATGATACATAGGGTCTCATGGGTACATTACTTTAACATGTGACATCATTGGCAACACAAACATGCCAACAAACTCCCCCTTTGCCAATAATGTTAACCCGTAGGTTTTAAAAAGTAAATATTACATTTACATACAACAATATAAATATGAGCACATCCACAATTCACTCTCTCTCCCCCTTTGACATCACTGGCAAGGGGTTTTACATAAAAATATAAAATACATAACAACAATGTGACACATAGCCAAAAATTAAGTACTCCCGCTGAAGAGGTGCAAAAAATACTCTCCATGAGTTGATGAATATTCTCCCCCTGAATATGTTTGAGACCACGCCATCTTGAAGAAGCAATGTACATGAAGAAGCAATCCATCGAGAAATGAAGCAATGCACATGAAGAAGCAATCCATCTAGGAATGAAGAAAGAAGAAGCAAGCAAACAGTTCATAATGCCTTCAAAAGCATGCAAACAACCAATTACCACCCATTCTCCAAATTTTCCAGCTAAAATTTCTCTTGATGGAAACCATATGACAACAACTAACACCATGACAAACTACTCAATGCCTTCAAAAAGGAACAATGCCCATTTTCTATCTAAGATATTCAAATTTCTCCCTTGTAAGTGGCTTGGTGAAGATATCTGCAATTTGCTCATTTGAAGAAATATATTCCAACTTCACAACTTTTTTTACCACTTGTTCTCTTAGAAAATGGTATTTGATTGATATGTGTTTGGTCTTGGAATGAAGAAATGGATTTTTGGAGATGCTTATTGCACTTGTGTTGTATACCATAATGGGAAGAGGTTCTTCATACTCAGCAAGCATGTCTTGAAGAGTTTTCTTCATCCATAATATTTGTGTACAACAAGTGGTTGTTGCTATATATTCAACTTTAGTAGTGGACAAAGAGATAGACCTTTGTTTCTTTCTTTCCCAAGAGAACAAACAATCTCCCAAAAAGTGAGCTACTCTTTAAGTACTTTTCCTAGCATCAATACTACCGGCCCAATCAACATCAGTAAAAGTAATCAAGTTGAAATGTTTACCTTTGGGATACCATAATCCATAGTCAAGAGTTCCTTGAAGGTACTTGAAGATCCTCTTTACAACTTTGAGATGAGTCTCCTTGGGATTAGCTTGAAATCTTGAGACCAATCCTATAACTTGCATAATACCAGGTCTAGAAGCAGTTAGATACAATAAGTTGTCAATCATGGAATGATACATGGACTGATTTGCTTCTGCTGATTCATCATCTTTACTCAATTTACAACTAGTTAGCGTAAAAGTGCACATTGGTTTGTAATATTCCATGCCAAATTGTTTTAATTTCTCTCTAAGATACTTTGATTGAGAAATGAAAATGCCTTTATCGTCTTGAATAACTTGCAAACCAAGAAATAAAGTAAGCTCACCCAACATTGACATCTCAAATTCTTTTTGCATTTCTTGTGCAAAATTTTGGTCCATCTTCTCCAAATCGCTCCCAAAAATAATATCATCTACATACACAAGAATTATTAGAAATTGATCACCTTCAAATTTGATATATAAATTGAAATGTGATCATTAATTTCAGAACTTATTATTTAGATCTAAGATCTAGTGATCTAATTTATAGATAAGGAATTCCAAACCCAAGATCACAATGAAAAAACTAACTAAAGAGAAAGAGATATTAGAAATGGGATAGGAGATCAGAGAAACTAGTTCTTAGGGTTATGGGGTCAACGAAGAAAGAAGTGAAATCATCACTTTGAATGTCCTTGTAGTGGAGCAAGATTCCCTTCTTCAACCTTAATTGTAGCTTTGTCCTCCAACAAACTTGTAAAAAAGACCTAATCTATGGTTGAAAATAAATAGTTGTAATTAGGCAGAACCATCGATGCTTGAAATTCCCTTATGAGATCATCATTATTCTCTTACAAATGAGGAGAGCACCTCCTTATATATAATGAAGTCCTCATTTCTACATGAATCACATAATATTGACTCATAACCATGAGCACTTAAATAAGTTGCTCAAAACTATGAAGAATATTACAACATTGAATACATCACCCTCAAAATGCTCAACTAGAGCATATATATAATACAACAATAAAAAATACCCTTTGAAAGGGGTTTGCATTACAAAACAAAAGGGTCTTTATAAGTGTTTCCTTCTTGTTGGCTTAATGCAGCCTGACCCAGGTTTAGAAATGTTTAGCCAAACAAATCCCAACACTATCGGCCCTTTCAGCAACAGTCCGCGGAGCGCAGACTAAAGTCTCACTTGAGGTAGTATGGGAGGGTGTTGGAACCAGGTTTCCACACCCTAGGGATGTCTTGATGTGGTCTGGGTTTGCGCAGAGTTATCCTACATGCGGCGTTGCTTTCGTGCAACTGTCTTCTCGGGGAAACTACCTTAGTGAAGTGCGAATGCAATTTACCCTTTTCTGTGATTATTATTATTATGATGGATCTTTGGCTACTTACAAAAGTATAGCACTTTCAGTTATTATTCAACATAAACAAACATGCACGTAATCATAAATCAAGAAGAGATGAATTAACCAAAATCGAGAACAGATACATGATATTTTAGAATCAACTTATCTTTATTTAAAGCCTTTATCCAATTACAATCAACTTCATGCCCTATGCACACAGTTGTAGGGGTCCACGCACACAGCTGCGGAGTCTAATCAGGCCTCCATGCACACAGCTGCGAAGCCTCTAACTCCTATTACAACCCACACTTGCACTTACAGACTCAGATCTACTATCATGTTCAGACACCCATATTACTTCGATTACCAAAAATCTACCTTACACTTAGAGCCTTGCTCTTATTTATACATTCCCATGGTCTGCAGACCATGGGTAGGCCGACACATTCTAGATTAACTTATAATATTTTAGGGCGGACTACCCTTGGACTTGACCCATTACAATTCACCCTCTGTGCACTTCACGGAGCTTTTACAATACAATACCCAAAAAATGTGGGCTTCAAGCCCCAAAACCGTTACGCGGGGGATCCGCTGCCCAACAGGCCTGTGGCTTATTGGGCCCTGACCCAGGTTCATAAGAGTTATTAGCCAAACAAATCCCGCAGTTAATTGATAGTTAGACTTGTACACAATTTTGCTTGACGATCCACACAACTATTAAAGAAAAATCGTGTAGAAATATAATTGGTAGGTTGCATGAATGTTTTAAAATCCTTTTTGCATAGATTTGGTTGCTTAGTCAAAAGTGGTGGCAAATAGTTATGTAATAGCAATTTAATATGTGGTTTTGATAATAAGTCAAATAATCACTAGTTTTACGTGTGATTGGAAGGTAATAACAATAATTCTACTATATATTTTTCTTCTTGTGTTGATATATCTATGGGCATATTAAAGAAAGTATATGTACCACATCAAAATTTTATGCATTCATTAGTTGGGCCTTGGGCTTGAGTTTCATACTTTGAATATTTATATTGCATTTCATATATTTACAACATAATACCATTAAATTTTAATCTATTAGATTTGATTTCATCATATAAGACAATTCAAACAATAATGCATAGTTATTACATATCATATTTTGGGGTCAAAATTGAGATATTACACTAAACAATCACGTGAAAACTTAAATACACATCAGGTAAGATAAAGGTAAGTTAAATAAAAAAATAAAGGGGTATTTCTCCTCAAACTTTTGGTAAAGGGAAAGCCTAGTCCTATTGGCTAGAGACAAAAACTAGGCAAGCCAAGGGAAAACTAAACACTCACTCTCACCTTGATGGTCTGGTCTCTCACTTTAAAAGAAAATCCCTAAATAAATAAATTAAGTTAAATACTAGAGTAATAAAATAAAAAAATGTAAAATAAACTTAGTGTACAAGTAATATTATATTCCTCTCATGCATCACAAACAAAGTTAGAGGCATAAGTGCAATCAATATTATTAACAATAAAATCCACACATGTATGGAGTAATGTATGGAATGACTTAATATTCCAATGACCAACCAATTATGGAGTACTAACATTACTTTAATGATGGCAAGACTTATTCGAGAGAGAAATAATAAGAACGGGTTGTAAATCATGGCACGACAAATGAGAGAAAATCACAGTAATTCGAAGCCATAATGTTAATGAAACAAAACTACAATACACATAGGAGAAGACCTCACTATCGCAAGTATTATCACTACAAACCTTTCCTTGGCCCGATTCAAAGGGTATTACTGTTATCATAATTGGGGATCAAAACGATGAGCCCATAGTGTTCTCAAGACCAGCTATGATCATTGAACGACAATTTGACCATTTTAATGATAGAAAGAACATTTTATTATTTTTATTTGATGGTAGATTTTTGAAATATCTAGAAATTTGATGAATAAAAATGAAGGAATGGTATTCTTAAATATTCCCAAAATTTACAATTAATTTAGATTTAGCTAAACGAATCTAGTTATAATGATACAATGGTTAAGAGGCTAGTGAAATTAAGGATAGTTTGATGATACAATGCTTACAAGAGAGACACAATTAGATTTCGAAAGGGGTTTTTTGTGCACTGTCTGAGTGAGGGAGGATGGTGGATAAGGACCGTGATCTTGAGGAAGGTTGCTTCCAAACCCTAGCTCAACCTTATAATTATGATGATAATTTTAAGGATATATTAGAATCTCAAGTGCTTAAGCTAGGTTGGTCTTTAATTTGATATGAACGACATTTTAATGCAGGCCAGACCTTAGACAAGGTCTATGTGCCTCAAGCACAACTCAACCCTTAGAAAGGCTCTACACTTTGTTAGGAATTAAGAGAACAACCCTTTAGATAAGTGATCAAGGCATGTATTGAAAGCAACAAATTAATATAATAGAGGTTTGACCAAGTTGCTAGTTCTAGAAAAAAATGATCGATGATGGGATTATCACACAAATATGATCTTAAAAAAATAAATATAGTACATGGATAACTAGAATAGGTAGAGTCAATATTATAAATAGTATAACAATAGTTAACATTGAAATGAAATAATAATTTGGGAAGTGAAGAAGTTGGAGTTAGGGTTGAAGGTGTGCTAGGGTTTGAACTATGGAAGCATGGCAGGATGTGCAAGGGGGAGCGTTGCTCCCTCCTACAGTCAGGTAGTTACAGGCAAGAATAAGGAAGTAGGAAAGCAACACTTTAAAAAACCTTTGGAAAAGGCTACAAAAACAAAAGGCAAAGGAACATTGGAAAGAAATGGACTTCAGGAACAAGAAGGGGATAAACCAGAAACAAACAAAGAGGAGGAGAATGCAGGAAGCCATGGAAAACATCCTTCCATAAGGACAATGGGGGTCTACAAACCCAAATCAAGTACCATTCCACGGGTCATATTGAGTGATCCTACCCTTCAAGCACATAGGGATCATATGACGGAACATGTGATCATTTGCAAGTTTATGGGGCTACAACCAACGGAGAGGGTGCTACATATCTGGATAAGGAGTCATTGGAAGCCTAAGGGGGAAATACACCTACATCTGGGGTTTAAGGGCTTCTTTACAATGGTTTTCATGAGCCTAGAGGATAAGGACAGAGTGTTTGAAGGAGGTCCATATTTCTATGTTGTGGCAGGACTCTACATGCGGCCATGGAAGATGAACTTTGTCCCAGAGAGTGAAACCTTCACATCGGTACCGGTATCGATTAGACTGTACTCTCTTCCTCTGGATTATTGGCTACTAGAATCTCTGAAAACAATAGGCAATAAGCTGGGGCATTTCCTAAATATCTCATAGGCAACTCTGAAAGGAAAATACACCTCCTTTGCCCGGATTTGTGTGGAAATGGACTTATCTGAAGCTCTTTAGGAAGCAATAATTCTGGAGGTGTATGATGAAGAATGGGTGCAAACTGTGGACTATGAGCACATCCCATTTAGCTGCTGAAAATGACATGAACATGGGCATCTATTCAGAGACTGCCCAACAAACAACAGGGAAGGAAATGCGAAAACTACTGAAGATAAGAATCAAGAGGGTTTCACCAAGGTCGGGAGAAGAGGGAAATGCGGTAAACATCCACAAAAGAAGATGAATGAGGATAGACAGTCAAGACACAATCGGTTCAAAATCTTAGAGGAAGAAGAGGGGAGCAAGGAAATAATCCAGGATATGGAGAACAAAATCAATGAAAAGGAGAAGGAAGACGACATGGAGGATATCATGGTCAAGAACCAGCAAAAGGATGACCAATCGAGCTGCATGGAGATAAGTAAGGACCAAGAGATGACTCCAAGTGAAGTGGGAATGAAGGAATTTGAATTCTAGGAGATTCTAGATAAAGAAAATCTAGATCTAGAAAAATTTCTGGAACAAGGGACGACTATAGGAGTGGACTCCCTATCAAGGGAGGACTATGTCAAGGTCCAATAGCTCTTTCTATGGAGATCACAAGCAAAGGGACCTGGAGTCAAAATAAATCATGAAAGTCAAGAGCACAATGGAGTCAGAATAATGGAAAATGTACAGGCACAATCGTCAAAGAACTCAGGAAGGAAAAGACAGAATGAGCTGCTCAACAAATGTGGGAAACTATTGATTAACTCAGGTAAGATGAAAGATCTTACCAGCTATTCCTTTACTAATATTTCTTAATGAAGCTCACAACTTGGAATATCAAAGGCATAGGAAATAAAAGGAAACAAAGGACTCTTAGTCATAGAATTAAGGAAGAAAAACCAGATATGATCTTTATTCAGGAGACAAAATGTTTGATGAAAAATATTAGAGAAATTCATAATAAGTGGCTAATCAGATATGAGTACTTAGAGGTTAAAGCAAACAACTCGGCGGGGAGGATTCTCATGCTGTGGGATCCACAAAAATTTGGGATCCTGGATGCTTCAACATCCAAGAACTATCTTTCTATGGTTTGTCAAACTATAGGGGATAAGGAAATCTACATGATAACAAATGTTTATGGATTGCAAAAGAAAGCAGACAAACTCAAGCTTCTCATCTCCCTTGGAGATCTCAGAGCTAGATACCCCAATTTGCCATGGATTATTGCAGGAGATTTCAATATGATAAGATATCTCTCGGAAAAAAAGGAGGTACTAGACAACTAGGAAGAGATTCCTTGGCTTTCCATAATTTTATAATGAACATGGGGCTAGTGGACACTGAAACAATAAATGGAACCTTCACTTGGAACAACAAGAGGGGAGGAGTTGCTCAAGTTGCTTCCAAACTGGATAGATTTATTATTTCAGAGGATCTCCTTCTCGCAGGCCCAACCATAAAAGCTTATATTCTGCCCTTTAGAGGATCAGATCACTGACCTATACAGCTGGAAGCCACATTTATGGGCACGCCCAGGAACAGACCTTTCAGGTTTGAAAATGCCTGGCTAACTCACCCCGAATTCATTAGTAATATTTGGAAATGGTGGAGAGAAGATATGAACATCCAAGGCACTAAAATGTTCATGCTCCATCAAAGACTCAAATACATCAAATCCAAGCTTAAAGAGTGGAACAAAAAGGAATTTGGGGATATCTTCAGAGCCAAAAAAGAAGTGGAGTATAGGCTACATGAGATTAATTAGATAAACATCACAAATGGATTTACCGAGGAGCGGCTAAAGCTTACAAACTCTTTGTAGGAAGAATGGGAAGAGCGATGCTTGCAAGAGGAAATTTTCTGGCAGCAGAAATAAAGGATACAGTGGATTAGGGAGGGAGAAAGGAATACAATTTTTTTTCATAAATCCACCATGGTTCACAGGGCACATAACAGAATCACCAAGCTCAAAGATTCTCAAGGAATAGAGCTTGTCTCTCACAGCGATATGGAATCGATCTTTGTACAACACTTCCTCAATATAGCAAAGGAACCCTTAGAGGACAGATCCAGGTTCATTGAACAATTTACTCAATACATCCCTCAACTGGTCACCAGAGAAGATAACCACAATCTCAACGGGCCAGTGTCGAAAGAGGAAGTCAGCAAAGTGATCAATGAAATGCAAAATAGAAAATCCCCGGGCTCGGATGGGTTCAATGTGGACTTTTTCAAATCCTGCTAAGAAATAGTCAAATAGGATATCCTTGAGGTTATGGAAGACTCAAAAATCTAAAATGTTTCTAAAGGCTCTTAATGCTTCCTTCATAGCTCTGATCCCAAAACAGGAGAATGCCATGACTCCAGATGGTTTCAGACCCATAACCTTATGTAATGTGGTGTACAAAATCATTTCCAAAGTCATAGCCAATAGACTCAAGCCCCTTCTACCATCTCTAATCTCAGAGGAACAAACGGGCTATGTGGAAGGAAGACAAATCCTCAAAAACATCATACAAGCACATGAGGTGGTACACTCTCTCAAAAGCAACAAACAATCAGGTATGATCATTCAGTTGGACCTAGCGAAAGCCTATGACAAACTAAGTTGGTCGTATATAAGAGAAATTGTAAGGGCCTATGGATTCGACCAAAATTGGATAAGATGGGTTATGGCACTGGTTGCCACAACTAGTTTCTTTATACTGCTCAATGGAGCTCCATCAAGAACCTTCATTCCATCCAAAGGCCTAGACAGGGAGATCCACTCTCACCTTTCCTCTTTGTTCTCATGATGGAAGGGCTAGGTAGAGCGTTCAAAGGGGAAAATGCTAAAGGACGTATCCAGGGCATCAAACTCAACGAAGATGGAGAAGCGAACACTCATCAACAATTTGTGGATGATACGATGCTATAAGGTATACCCATAGTCAGGGAAGTCAGAGAGATCAAACATATCTTGAATGACTTTGCTATGGCAGCAGGCACAGAGGTAAGCCTCAACAAATCCAAAGTTTTTTTCTTTAATACCAATATTGTTATTCAGAGGAATATTACCAGAATTCTTGGGTTTCAAAGGGAACAACTACCTTCCAAGTATCTGGGCATACCTCTTACTAATAAACCTTTTAGCAAGAGTGTGTGGGAGCCAACAATCAACAAACTTCAGGACAAGGTCAGGAAATGGACACACAAGTCACTAAATTTGGCAGGATGCCTGGTGCTCACACAAGCGATCTTGTAGGCTATTCCCATATTCATGTTCTCAGCTCTTCCGGCTCCTAAAGGCATTATGAAACATATCAGGAGTATACAAAGGGATTTCCTATGGGGCAGAGGTGAGGAAAAAAAGAAGTGGGCCTTAGTAGCTTGGGACAAGATATGCAAGCCCAAAAACCATGGTGGCTTGGGGCTTCATGACCCTAAAACCCTTAGTAGAGTTTCGGGAGCCAAACTTTGGTGGAGATGGATTAAGGAAGCGGCAGCTCCATGGGCTAAGCTATGGAAACAAAAATATGCAAAGAATTGGTAGGAAAAGGATCACATTAGAATGTTAGGGCAAATCAGGGGCTCCCATATTTGGAATTTGGCATGGGAGAATAAAAGCATTGTTCAGTAACACAACTTTTGGGAAATTCGAGTAGGGAACCTAGCAAGATTTTGGGAGGACAACTGGAAACAAGAATCCATCCTATATAAGGATGGTTTAGCAGCTCTCAAGAGAGACACAAATAATAAAGGGCTGACTATGGTTAAATATTTCTGGAACCAAGATGGGGATAATGAAAAATGGAGGAATTGGAAGGATCTGGGCTACAATGATGATAGTACTTTGAAGGCCCTAGCAAGAACTCTCGCCCAGGAGCTAGAGCACAGAAGGATTCTGGTTTCCTCCTTACCCGACCAACTAAGATGGGGAAAGAACCCCGAAGGTAACTTTAACCTCAAAGAAGCCAAACAGGAAGTAACATGATTTAACTGTACGAATCCTATTCTAGTCTGGAAGAAACTATGGCAAAGCCCCCATTAGATGAAAATAAAGTTATTTATCTGGTTAGTGCATTAAAGGAAAATCTTAACCTGGGAGAATCTAAAAAAAAAAAGGCTTTATTGGCCCCTCCCAATGCTATCTCTGTGGTTCTCAAGAGGAGACAATGGATCACCTTCTCAACCTCTGTCCTTTCACATCAAATATATGGGACTGGGTAGCCTCAATCTTTAGGCAAACAGACAGGTACAATCTCAGCATTTCCAATACCTTGAAGAACTAGAGGGTAAGTTTCTCTGGGAATGAAATCATTAACAAGGCCTGGATTCTGGTACCAGGCTTTGTTATCTGGAGTTTTTGGAAAGAGCGCAACAGTCGGATCTTCAAAGAAAAAGCAAGAGATCCCAAATACATAATTGCACAAATATTGAGGCAGCTCAAAGATACAATAAGAAGGCTGCTAAGGACTCTTCCTAAGGATCCTCCTCTGCCCCAAGAGGCGAGCATTCTTATGGAGTTGGGTCTACAGTCCATAAAACCTCAAGGCTTAACCAAGGGGGTAAGCCAAATTAGCGCAAATATTAATATTTGGTAGCCTGCTCCGCATGGCTTCCTAAAGGTTAATATAGACGAAGCTTCTAAAGGCAATCCAGTGTTAGCTGGCTTCGGAGGGGTTATAAGAGATGAAAAGGGTCAAATAAAGAAAATCTTCCATGGCCACTTGGGCAACGCTACTAACAACATGGTAGAGCTTATGGCACTAGAACAAGGCTTGGAAATTTTGTTAGTTTCTAATGTGTACAATGTCATCATAGAAGCAGATTCAGAATTGATTATCAGAGCAGCCCAGAAAATCTGTAATGGTACTTCTCCAAACAAAGTTTCAAAGCACTGGAGGCTTTTGCAAGTCTTTCACCGAATCCAATCCCACCTGCAAACCTTAAAAACAGTCGGCTTTGTCCATGTGAAGAGGAAAGCTAACATATTAGTGGATCGCTTAGCGAATGAGGGGGTCACCAACATGGATAGGGATTCTCGGTTTGATTGGGATCTTGTACCCCTAGGCAGACTGTTGGAGGACTGTCTCTGTCAGGCAGAAAAAGATATAGAGCTATGGATTCACAGGAAGGAATAAGATGGTACATAAGACATGAGGGAGGACAGGGTAGCCTAAATTGTCCGCCCTCATGGGGGGTGGGTCACAGTCCACAACTCAATACTCCCTCGGACCTACTCTGGATGCACTAAAGACTGGGTCGTCTATGAAACAGATCTTTAGGTGGAAATGTTGATGGTCTTTTTGGTTCAACTGTGATTTTGGAAGGATGACACAACGACCATTCGATGCGCTTGATTAACAACAACCGCTTGGTGAAAGAGCACAGTAGTTATTCTGCAAGGCGTAGTTTTCCAAAACCACAAGAGGTTTATTGGGCGAGATCTAAGTGGTATCGAGTTTTTTGGAGGAAGGCCCCGATTCCACTCATCGGGCAACACGTAGTAGGGAGAGGTGAGAGAATATCACTCGTATCGGACAGCTATCCCTTGTGCGACTTGTCCACCTGATATCTTTGTACATTGTTGGATCATCGGTGGGAGATCAATGGTGTATGGTTAATCGTGCAAGTTAGCTTGCGTCTCAGACCCGAAAAAAGTTTAGAGGGCGGGAATAAAGTTTACGTCGGGTTTGTAAGAATGGTTTGGTGTGGGTAGTTGTGGGCCCGCAGTTGTGGTTGTTATTGTAGGCCGCGGTTGGTGTTGTGGTTGTGGGTCTGAGCGGGCCCAATGGATACTTCCAGGTCAACTCGGACAGTGCGCGGCTCTACTTGCTCTTTAAAGTTTCTTGTTGATCTTCCTAGTTGAAAGTCTGGTGGATCCTCACTTGAAGCTTCTTCTGGAGGCTCGTTTTCTTTCAACACTAGACAACATGACCAAATGATCTTTTGTTTGCCTGTTGTCCATTGTAAATGGAGGTAACTCCCAGGTTGTTTTGTTTGGACTGCACATGGTTTTGGTTGCGTGGTTCGACTTTTGTTTGCAGCTGCCGGTTGAACTCTCACGGGGATGTAGCTTATAATTTATGTATTTTTAACTTGATTAATAGAAGGTCCTACTCTTACTTGATAAAAAAAAAAAGAAATGAAATAATAATTTGTATAGATTTATCTCAAACACATATCTAGTTAGAGAAAAAATTGAATAATTTTTTTTCCCACTACAAAAGCTCACTATATATATATATAACTATAACATTATTATTATTTAAATTGTATTTTTGAATTTATGCAATGGACTGAATGTGTGAAAATTTATTTGGGAGCTTGGATTATGTACACTACATAGCTTAAACTTGTGATTTGAACACAAATTTTCTCGATTTCCAAGAAAATTGACCAAAAAATATACATAAAAAAGATTCACTATATAAAATAGTGAGACTATTTAAAATGATTTTACCATAAAAAATAAATTTTTAATTGTTTTATATAGTGGAATACATAGTTTTTTCTTTAATCATATATAATTTATACACATTTAAATATTTATTTATGTACTATATTGTCACATTAAATTATTTTTTTGTTATTAATGTATTTTTAAATATATTTTAATATTAAATTAACCATCCATATTAAAATATTCTATTATTGCTTTAGTTTGAATTTTTTTATATTAATAAATATATTATAAATGCTACATATCAATTTGATACTATGAATTAAATGAATTACATATCTCCTTCTAGTTGATTTTTTTTACTTTTAATTACTCCTCGTTGAAATATTTTATTATGATCAATACTAAAATATTTTTTCATTTACTTTCTCCCCATATACATATGCATCAATTTGAGATTGAAATAAGTTAATTAACATGCATACTTAAAAACTTTATTCATTTACTGAAATATTTTTAAAAGTTTATTTAAGTCATGTAGTGGAATATTTTTTTCGTACAACTTTCTCATACTCAAAAGCAAAAATATAAGTTTTTTTTAATTACTTTTTTATGTATAAAGTTGATATAAGATTATGTTATTTATATGGAAATCGAAATATGTTATTTATGGTTGAGAGTGAGAGTAAAACATGCATCTTCAACATTTTTTTAAAAAGATATATATATATATATATATATATATAATATATATATATATATATATATATATATATTATAATATATAATTATATATAATTATAAAGAGACATGTGCCAACTTGAGGTTGAGCATGGACAAAATTACACATCTCCCTCATAGTGGGAGGTAGAATGAGTCTCTTGACTCAATTAACATTGAAATAATTAAGTTAAAATGTATATTTAACAATGGCATGGCTCTTAAATAAAAATATATATTATTGATTTAAATGTGATCATTAATGTTAAGAATTAAGACTAACACTAAAATGAATTAAGTTATAAGACGCATTATACGATGACAAGACTCTTAAATACAAAAATCTAATATTCACTGAAATGTGATCATTAATTTCAGAACTTATGATTTAGATCTAAGATCTAGTGATCTAATATATAGATAAGGGATTCCAAACCCTAGATCACAATGAAAAAACTAATTAAAGAGAAAGAGATATTAGAAATGGGGTACGATATTAGAGAAACTAGTTCTTAGTGTTATGGGGTCTCTTCACTTTTGAGAGTGATTTTAAGGTTTAGGATAGGGTTATATTGATGACATTAGGATGATTTGCCTTCAAACATTACCAAAGGATGATAGGGTTCTTAAGACTTGGTTAGGAGAATGGTATTGTTTAGGATCACATCAAGTGCAATTGGGTGATCTCAAAGGAGGTGCAAGGCAAGAGGAAAGAGTCCTTGTATGTGACCTCAATGCAATACTACCCTTTGCTTAGATGGTCAATGAAGAAACAAGTGAAATTCTCACTGTGAATGTCCTTGCAGTGCAGCAAGATTCCCTTCTTCAAGCTTAATTGTAGCTCTGTCCTCCAACAAACTTGTAAAAAAGCTCTAATCTATGATTGAAAATAAATAGTTATAATTAGACAGAAACATCGATGCTTGAAATTCCCCTTATGAGCTCCTCATTATTCTCTTGCAAATGAGGAGAGTCCCTCCTTATATATAATGGAGTCCTCATTGCTACATGAATTACATAATATTGACTCATAGCCATGAAAACTTAAACAAGTTGCTCAAAACTATGAAGAATATTACAATAATGAATACATCACGTTCAAAATGCTCAACTAGAGCATCTTTATGATACAACAATAAAAAATACCCTTTGAAAGGGGTTTACATTACAAGATAAATGGGGCTTTATAAATGTTTCCTAAAATCATGGATTCAATAGCCATGTGTATGACTCAATTGTAGGTCAAATTCTCAAACTTTGTAAAATGTGTTCAACAATCTCGTTCCATATTAGTTATTTAAGCCAAGGTGTTTAAGGTAGATGGTTAATGTGGCATTATTATTTGCAATTTAACATTTGAGTCTTCCTTTAGAAAGGTGGATATGAACCTCTCCTTTAGGTGATGCAAGCTTAATAATCCACAAGGACACAACACAATAAAGATTAATTTATTCGTTTACCTATGTATACTATGGGAGACAATCATAAACCATTATACATGTAATCAACTCTTAGGACAAGATATGTTTTCCAGGAGGTTGGACAAAGCTATGCTATATGGTAAATACCTATGGATAGGTAGTGAAAGGGGGATCCTTCATGGTATGACACTCAAGATCACTAAATGCATAGGTCTTTTAATGTTTCAATGTCTATATTTTAGGTCTATGACATCCTTGTCAATATATTTTTAAGAGGGAAATTGGAACTTTTTTCCATTTATTCAATGATCAATTCATCTCACAAATCCCTTTTATTCAAATATTTGGGGGAATCTCATATTGAGGTGCAACTTGCTCAAGTTTCATTTTTTTGACATTGCATTTCACTTATTTTCCCCTTTAGATATTTTGTAGACAATGAAGGGATTTCATTTCATTCAATTAGGCTTTTAATTCATTTATGTTTTCATTTTCAAATATACCTTTTAATCATGGCCTTGAAAATCCAAAAATCAAGGGGTACAACTTCTTTTTTATGAATAGAATGTAGGATCCGATGGAGAGTGTTATATATGGAGCATAAATGGAGCACTACCTTAGTGGTTAATGTAGATCACAACCCAACCACAAGAGATGACACACTTTTATGAGCAAATTATGTCCTCACAAAGTATTATGAGACAAATAAATAAATTAGAAAATCATGAAGTGATTTTTGGTGCTACTTTGGTAAGCATCATTATCACCCCTCACTAAAAACCATTCGTAATGTTGGTAAAAGGCAACACATCGGAAGACAAAATACTATTTACAAATTTGTAATAATTGAAAAGTGCGGGAAAAGTGAATCTCCGTACAACTGGACAAGTTTCTCTCGAGAGGATGGCATTTAATTTAATTCATTACAACATATGCCTTTTTATATATATTTTTGCTGCTTTTAGTAGTACGTTGCGGATTTAATGTTTTTAATGTTTACAGGCAAAAATTTATAATGATAAAGTATGTTTTAATGGCATTAATGCTTATCCGCACATATTAAAGAAAATAAAAATAAAGTCTGTGAAAGAGATGGATGGATTGAATGTATTAAAAATATTATTTTGATTATGTATTTATTTTTAAAAATTGCTATATTTCTTAAAGGTTTATTAATAAAATTTTAAATAATATTAGTGAACATTGTAATTTATAGTTATTTTTAATATTAATGAGTATAGATTTATTTTAAATTTGGATTTATAAAGTGTTGAGTGGGATAAAAATTTTTAAAATGTAAATTTTGTTTTGATTGCAAAAATTAAGAAAATATTTGTAGCTAGAGAGTTTCGATTGCTTGAGGTTTTTGGTAGATTTAGAGTTAAGGTGGCTTTTTGCTAGTTTTGAGTAACATAGTGCTAAAATGTTTTAATTGTAAGAATTTTTTTCACATACTCCACATTAAAATGTTAACACTAAAGAACATATATCTATATGATATAATCTCCCTCTAAGAGAGAGAAAGAGAGAGATATTGAAATATTTTATATTATTTATATATTTTAAAAAAGTTTGATATAACTCCATAAATAAACATTGAAAGAATTACAATCTCCCTCATACCTTGAGTAACCTATTAATGAAATAAGAACTCTGATCTTTCTCTATTTATATATTTTCATGTTAAAATCTTTTACTCAACATATATATATATATATATATATTATATATATATATTATATAATATATATATATATATATTATATATATATATATATATTAGAAAGAGAAAAGCTGTATATTTTTATATTATGACCATCATCATGTACAATATAGTGTAGAGGGAATATTGACAATATTTCCCAGCCATATTACAAAAAGTTACCATATATGCATCTATAGAAAATGTTAACCTGTCAACCATGACTGCATTTACTGATAGATCTAAATAACTTGACAGATAGAGAGATAGACCCTAATATAGAGAATAAGGAAACTAAAATGTGATGCATGAGTATAAGATGATGATAAAATGACAGGTTCATGATACATACCAGGATAGATAAGAATTCCTATATACCCGACATGGAGAATGGTTGAATTTGATGCGTGCTAAATGCCACAATGATGCTCAGATACCATCTTCCGCATTGAGTCCGCAAGCCCCTCTTAGATAGCGCATCAACAATCATATGCTGTGAGCGTTTTACATGTGAAATGGAGAAAAGAGAAGTCTTCCAAATTGATGAGATCCTATGCATCCATCCAGAAAGATTGGCGTTTTTTATTGAATGTTTTCTAGTCACATGCTCGATGATGATTTTTGAGTCGCCGAAGATCTATAGAGGGCTAGTATTCAAAAAAGAGCAAAAAATAAGGAGACCATATAATGCCATGGCCTCCGCTTTGTTGCTTGTCCCTGGGCCTCCATTCCAGTAAATTGAAAATTGCTGGTCTTTGAAGATGTTGATGTAAATTCCACATGCACACGAACCGTCTTTTGCAGCCCCATCAAAGTGAGCCCTCAGATATATTAACTGAGAAGGGGCAGCTACATTAGATTTTTGTTTCATTTGTTGGGGAATATAAGGGAGGATAGAGAGATAATAGGGGATGATCTTATCATATATGAGATTGAAATCCTCTTTGCTGTTTTGAAAAATCGCTCTATTTCGCCATTTCCATACAAACCAACACACTATAAGGGGAATAGGTCTCCATATTACTTTTTGGGAGCCCCACCATTCAAATGTGTCCATAATGGATGAATGGGATATGTTGATGAAACCGAAGTGAGAAGCCAGCTTCTTCCAAAGGTCTTGTGAGTGGATGCAGCTAAGAAATATATGCATATTGTCCTCTGTCTCAGATAGACAAATAGAGCAGATAGCGGGGCCGTGCCAATTCCTTTTTTGTAGATTGGTCCATGTGAGGGTTTTGTTATGGTATACAAGCCAAGAGAATAGTATTATTTTTAATGGGCATCCAGTTTTCCAGAGTGCAAGTGGAAATATTTTCCCAGTATTATCATGATGTTCTTCAATTAAGGAGAGATATATATCTTTGTCCAAAACATTTATCCTGCCTCCCATACCCCGCCATGCAATGCTGTCCTTTACCTCGGTCCTAATTATCCCACTGCTATTCATATTCTAGATTACCTTATCCCATTGGACTGTCATTTGATCATGAAGGCCTAGATCAATAGTAGATTTCCATCTAGGTATGGCACCCTGCTATTCCTGAATGACCCGAGCCTAGAAAAAAATCCCTTTTTTCTAAAGGAACAGTAAAAGTTGTTGAGGGATAGGGTAACCTTCCTCTATACCCATGATAGAATCAAGGCCGATGAGAATGTTGTTGCTAGATTGGAATTTCCAGACCAGATTTTTGAAAAAGAAGTGCTGTATCTTTTGGAAGCTCCTCCAAATAGCCGAGCCACAAGCGGGTCCCAATGTTTTGTTCCTAAACCAATATGAGAAATATTTGTTCCCCAGATTTTTTATCCTGATAACACAGCTCCACAAACTATCTCCTAGTACCACTTTCCATAGTGATTTACATAATAGGGCCAAGCCAAAACTGCAAAGCTTCATAATGCCCCAACCCCCTATCTTTTTAGGGAGGGTAATATTTGTAAGTTTGGTAAGGTGGAATTTTCTTTTTTCCTTATAGCCCCCCCATATGAAGATTTCCGTTAAACTATTTAATTTTTTAATGATGCTTGACGGTATGTAAAAAAGGTGTGCCCAATAAACAATGAGTTGTGCAAGTACTGATTGTGTGAGAATCATCCTACCAGCCAATGATAGGCATTTGAATTCCCAACCTGAAATCCTTTTGTAATATCTGTTGAGGATCCAAGACCAACATGTTATGGAATAGCCTAAAGGCTTCAAATGATAGCCCAAATATATCATTCCCTCTTTGATTGATATTGCTTGTATCTTGAAGAGTTGAGAAATATATTCCATATCTTCCATATTAACATCCCCATAGTGAAAAGATGATTTG
>APFE030377331.1:296228-314198 GCA_000404065.3 Pinus taeda | reverse complement strand
TTTTTATGGATTGGTTTATCCCATGAGATCCCACATTCATGCTTAGAATATGGCACAAGGATGATTTGTTGAATGAGAGATTTTGTTGAAATCTATGGTTAGGTGGTACATGCATGTTTGTGACATGGTTGCCTTTTCCATATGTTAATAAGAGTTTCCTCTTGTATTTTATGAGTAAATGTAATTCTTATTATGTGGCTTTAATGTGTTGTTCTATCATTGTTGTTTATTTGGTTAAATGTTTTTTATAAGCATGGTTTTATGACATATTATAATCATCTTTGAAGTCACTACTGAGATTAATATCATAGTTGTAGCAAAATTGCTTCTTAATCTAAATCACTGCTACACCATGAGTGCTCCTACATCTAGATCATTGTTTCACTTACTGAGAACATCAATGTTGCATTTCCATAAAGATCTTCACTCTATCTACAAGGTCATCATAGCTTATCTTCGTAGGGTTTATGATCATGACTATATAAAATATGTTGATATATTATTGCACTGAGATAATTTGTTTGCTGAGATAGTGTACATCTTCATGAGAGATGTTCATAAGCGATGCCAAGATTATGATTGTGTTCTGGAACAGAGATCTGAGACATTCTTCCTTTCACCCATGCTAGGACTTATACTTTTATGGTATACATCTGTAGTTACTTCACTGCTTGTCACCCTAATTGTTATGATCCCACCTATAAACATCCAACCAACATTGTGAATTCGAGTATCTATCCTTATCCAATCTCATAGATGAGTGTGAATGGATGCCTTGCTATAATGTGGATTATAGTCCTTGATATTCAATGAATCATCTTAAAAATGTGAGTCTTGTTCTTCCTACGCAACTGTAACCATCCAAAATTCAGTCATGCACCCACCCAAAATTACAATCATACACCACATACGAAATTTCAGAGATGACTGAAATTATGTTGTGTAGTTTTTCAGATACCTTAGCTAGGTATTTATAGTAGTTCATCCTCTCTAGTTCAGATGACTTGAACAAGTGAAGTGTTGTGTCATTTATATGAGCTGACATGTTGTCTTTTAGTTTAATTCATTTTTGTAGGTCAACATGATCTCTTCATTTTTTTTCTCGTAGTCTTATTTATTTAAGAATGGTGCTTATCTTGAAGGGCTTCATTACACTAGGTTGACCCATGTGCATTGCATAAATGCTCATAAAGAGATCTTTAACATAATATTGACTTTTTGACTTTCCTAGACCTATGAAATGAGTAAGAAAGTCATTCATTTAATTTTATAAAAATAATATCTATTTTTCTTGACAAGTAAAATGATCAAAATTAAATTGACAAATATTGAACTGAGTTACACTTTTCTTCAATGTAATGAAGGGAGGGAGGGATAGAGAGATAGAAAAGTTGTAGAGAGAGAGAGAGAGGGTAGAAAATAAGAGAACGAGAGAGGAGAAGTGAGCAGGAGAGAGAGAAGGAAAAAGGGGATGACAAAGAGATATACATAAATCTAGAAGGTTAGAGAGTGGCGACGATGATAGAGAGAGAGTGAGAGAGGTGGGGGATAGAGGGTGAATGAGGGAGTGAGGGGTACATATAGAAGAAGAGAGAGGGGGTTATGGAGGAAAATATTGATGTGGGAGTTAGAGGATGAGAGATAGGGGAGAAGAGAGAGAGGCACATACATGCAAATATAGAGGTTCAGGGGTAATGATGGAGAGAGAGGAATGACATAAGAGACAAATGAAGAGCAATAAGAGAGATATATAGAGAGAGTGAATGGTGGGGGAAGATATATATATATATATATATTATATAATATATATATATATATATATATATATTGTGTGTTTGTATATATATATATATATATATGTATGTATATATATATATATGTATATATATATATATAATTATATATATATATATGTAATATATGTATAATATTAATATATATATATGTATATATGTATATATATATATATATATAGAGAGAGAGAGAGAGAGAGAGAGAGAGAGAGAGAAGGGGGGATATGTAACAACCCCAGGTTAAAATTTCATGTAATAAAGCTAATAAAGGAAAAATAATACCAAGTTCATGGGACATGTATTCCAAGTTGAATGTTGGGAAAATTATCCTAGTGGGAACCACTTGTTGTTTAATATGGATAAGGGGGAACCAGTGAAGGGATTGTTAAAGGAATTACAGGAATTTTACTTATAAAGAAATAAAGGAAATGAGGAGGAAAGGAAGGTGAAAGATAAAATGTTTCATGTGAGGAGAAAATTGAAGGGAAATGGAGGAAAAACAAAGAAATTAGAGGAAAAAATAATAATACAACATGAAATCATAAATTTGTGGTATTTTTGTGAGTTGAGTCTTGGAATTTGTTTCAAGAGAGGAAAAGAGAACCAAGAGAAGAAAGAAAGAAAGCAAGAAAAAAGAGACAAGATGAGGAAAGGAAGGACAAGAAAGAAATGGAAAGCAAGGACCAAGCAATGGAAAGCTGGATCAAGTGGCTTCAATGGGAATGCTTGCAAGTAACACGTTACATATATGATTTCCTAGTTGGCTTTGGCATGCATGGTACATGCATGTGTGTATTTAATTCATTTCCTATCATTGGCATGAAATTTTCTTAGTTGGATAGTGGTTTAAACCTTGTATTTCCATTACTCAACAATCATGGTGTCATGGGATGTAATCTTGGCTGAGCTTTGGATTTCTAAAAGGTTTTGGATATAGGTTAAGTAGTCTCAGGAAAATCCCAAGGGTTGGGGGTGGGGAATGTTTTCTCTCAGAAGCCCTCAACAGGTGGGTGGAGGCAGGAAAATTCCTCAAGGGATGGTGAAGGAATTCCAATGCATCCAAGTTTTGTTTGGTTTTGTGATCTTGAGACTAGTTTAGATGAGATCACAGTGGGGTGAGGGTGGAGGTGGTTTAACCTATGGATTCCCTTGGTTCTTTATGGACTGGGTTATCCCATGAGATCCCACATTCATGCTTAGAATATGTCACAAGGATGGTTCACTGAATGAGAGATTTGGTTCAACCCAATCTATGGTCAGGTGGTACATGCATGTACTTGACATGGTTACCATTTCCATATGCTAATAATAGTTTCCTCTTGGATTTTATGACTAAATGTAATTGTTATGATGTGGATTTAAAGGTTGTTCTATCATTGTTATTTATTTGGTTAAATGTTTTTTATAAACATGGTTTTATGACATATTATAATCATGGACCTTATGATCTTTGTTTAGAAAACAAATGGTTATCGAATGTGTGACATAACAGATGTTATGAAAACTATTGTGAGAACTAATTAGACCTTCTTTATGATTCTATGATAATTTTAAGATTTCATGTTCACCATGTATTTTGAAGGATGATTGTCATGGCTAGATCATGTTAGGTCAAGTTTGTGTCTATTTTTTGTGTTAATATCTTTATCATTGTGTCATTTATTATTCTAGAAATTTCTATCAAGTTATGGGCAAAGGTATGGATCGTAGCCCTAAATTAATGGCTCAAGTTTTGGAGTCACACATAGATAACTAGGAAATTTAGATTGCTATTGCTTGGAGGCAGGTTCATCCATGTGACTGGAGGCTTATAGTCACTCACTTTCCTTCTTGTGTAAGTGATTGGGTGTCCATCTCACTCAAAATTCAAGTTGGCTTAGGGTTTTGGCACTTGGAGTGGTGGGTTAGCTCCTAGGGGTCCTGTAGATCTTAAGGAAGGTCAACAATTTTGGCTCATCAATTCCACTTCCTTAATTGTACTTAGGGAGTTTATTTATGTCATAGTAGCCCTCCTATAATGTTTACCCTAACAAGATAGTGAAAGTGGGTAAATATGGGACGTGGCATTACATAGTGGTATCAAAGCATAGTTCAATACTTGGACTAGATGGGCTAGATGTATGTGTTTATGCATGCAATCTCAAGGTTGAGGTTGACTTGCGTGAGGTCATGGTATGTAGTTGGTATTCTCACACATGATGTTGGAATATTGATATGATTATGATTATACATGTATTGTGTAAATATGGACTAAATTTTGAGATGAGATAAGCCTCCACTGAACGTCATTGGGGTATGATTGTGATTAAGGTATCTATTTGGTTTATATGACATGGCATGCTTGCAGGAAGACGAGAATCAAAGATGGAAAGAAAAATGGTGGACTATAGTTCACGTGAATATCCCTAAAGATCATTATGGTAGCAAGGATATGAGTATTCGGTTTATATAGCAAATACATTGAGGAGTTTTAGGGTAGAGATCAAAAGTTGCAAGGAATATAATGATAGGTTGGTTGAGCCTCAAGAAATACTAGCAATGGCTTAAGAAAAGAAATAAGATGTTAATGCAATGATCCTTTATATTTTTCATACATGTAAAGGCAAAGACAATTAATGATTATCCAAGAATAGAAAGAGAAGACTAATGGGGAATTTGGTAGCAAGTCTCGATTAAGATACGTGTCAGATACAAGGGACATAGTCAAAGGTGGAAAATACATGGATACACCTAACCATAGGAATGATATGTATAGTTTTCGTTCTAGTTCCTCATCCTAGAGACATCATCTCTATCATCCTTATAGGTGAGCTAAGTACTTTCCTAAGGAGTTCATGAAATTCAAGCCCCCTACATTTGATGGACAGATGAAGAAGTCAGAAGATGTAAAGGTGTCATTTCCTAGGATGAACAAATTCTTCGAATTGCATAACTATTCAAAGAACATGAAAGCTAAGATAACTACTTTCAGTCTTAAATGGAAACCATATATATGGTTTTGATATGTGAAGATTGTCAAAGGAATTTGAGAAGAAGAGTTGACTTGGGATGAGTTTGAGAGACTCCTCAAGAAGAAGTACCTATCTGAAAGGTATAATGATGACAGAGCTAAGGCGATTTATGAGTTACAGATGGGTTCTATGAAAGATGATGAGCATAGTAACAAGTTTCTAGGGTTGTTGAGGTATGTGCCTTAGCTCATGGCCGGTAAAGAAATGATTCAAAGGTTCATCAGTGGGTTTCTAGTAGCATATAGAGACCAATTGAGTTTAATGAGCCTCGGTCACTGGAGGAAACCATCAGGAAATTGAAGCATTGTTATGAGCAATAAAATTGTAAAATTGAGCCTGTCTAATCAATTTAGTGTCCTAAATTACTCTACAAAATTATCAATCTAGGTATCATAAGCTAATGATGTGTGGTGCACTCTATGTGCTTAGTTAACCTTTTTCTTACTTCGTTGTTTTATAGTGTATGTTGTTTTTGGGTGGTTTTGTTTCTTATGCTTAAGGAAATTAATCTAAGAAAGAAAAGTTATGCTTCTAGATGAAATCTCTAAATGTTAATGGACAACTAAATCTAATGACTTTTAATGTTAAAATATAATTTCTAAAGAAGGGAGAAAAGGAAATGAACATTAGATAAAAAATCAAATCAAAACTTTGAATATTTAGATTAATCTAAGCCAGCAAAATGTCTATGAAATGAAAGCAAAAATGAGAACAACTAAATGAAGTGTTTTATAACTGCACTATACAATTTTGGGAGAACTACCTCCTTGTGATAGCATTTGGAGGGATCCAAGACTTCATTATTCTAAAATGGAAAATGAAATTGTAACAAAATTAAACGAAAGACTAAGACTGAAAGTGAAATTGCAACTAATCTACTATAACAGCTAAATGAATTGTTTTATTACTCCACTATACAATTTTGGGAGAACTACCTCCTTCTGATAGAATTTGGAGAGATTCAATACTTCATTGTTCTAAAACTGAAAACGAAATTGTAACAAAATTAAATACAAAACATGTAAAGGAAAATTAATCTACTGTGTGCTCAAATGCTCCAAGCAGCAATTGGAAAATACTTTCTTGGACTATTTTGCTAAGAATAGATTACACAGTTAGTTAAATCTACAATCAACCGATTGAGCACACTTGCATGAATTAAATTTGAATGAATGTAAAATCTAAACTATTAAACTTGAAAACAATAAAATGACATACTTGAATGAAATCAAAGAAAAAATACAAAATAAAGTCTACTCTACCTTACATTCTAATATGCTCCATGACATCTACTTCACATCTTCTTCCATGTTGGGAACATCAAAGCTTTATTCAAATTCTTCTTAATTAAAAAGTACAACAAGTTGAGCTAACAAAAGTTTACAAAAGCTTTCCAAAGCTACCAAATGAAGGAGAGAGATCTCCTATTTATACAAAAATATGAAAAGTGATCTCATTAATGAGAGTCCATGAATCTCTCCCTATACTTCTAGAGTTCTAATAAAAATATGAAATGATAAGGCATATGTCTTCTTAGACTTTCAATACAAATAGGAAATGTGACATGTATCCTCATGATCCATTCCACTCAAATTCGAATTTGGCCTTAGGATGCCACACAAAGGTCTTCTAGAAGCTTCCTTTTCACTTAAACATGTCAACAATATCATCCCACTTGTTAGGTATAAGAATATGGACATTATTTTGTAATCTTCAACTACAAATTCATTTTAAAATGTTAAGAATTAATAAATTTTGGAAAAACATAATTGTGACCCAATAATGATGAAAGTGAGATGAATGTAGTGACATGGTAGTGAAATGAAGGTGAGATGGAGGCGATATAATGGATATGATAGTGAAAGTGTAATTGAAGTGAATGACAATTTCAAGACCCAACATACCTTTAGCTAAGGCTATTGCATGTCCTCATCGAATATATATTACATTAATTCTTTTGATCCTGGAGCTTTGGCTTAACTTTGCATGTTATCATTTGATAACTTCATACTTCTACAAAGTGTTTTACTTGAATTTCAACATGGTTTTGGTTCTTTTGTTACAACCATATTTTCTTGTTGCATTCAATTTTAATCTTTGAACTTTACATAATGATAATTTGATTATTGTTGCAAAGTATATCCTTCTTGGATTGAATCATGGTTGGTTCTTGTGTGACAACCATGAATGTGTTTGTATCCAATTATCCTTTAAGAACTTTTGAAAAGCCATTGTATGCTCATAATAATAATGTAATAGTTAATATATTTTGGAAGTATGTGGGCTTCTGAATATGATATGAACATGAAAATATATGAATATGAATGTATTCCCCCCCTAAACGGATGGTATTGGCAATTTTATGAAATGAGGAAGAGGAACATTTTTCCAACAATTATCATTCTAGCTTTTTATGGAATTCTATGGTAAAAAGTTAGAAAATGATGTACCTTAACTTACACTTTAGAAATGGATGAGTTGTATGTGTGGTGGCTACAAAATTCTGATCATAATCTTCTTCAAGTGGCTGAACAAAAGGATTCATTGTTAAAAGAGTTAAGATGAATTTTTATTGCTTCTATTAAAAACTTGTTGAATCTACTCCAAAATGCTGAAAATAATAGTCTTCATGTCTTCAAAACTCATTGGCACAATTCCTACTATGTGAATAGATGTCTTGATTTCAAACATAGTAGGAAATGTTTGACTGAGTGGCCATTAATGGATGCCACTAGTCAACACGAGAACTCTCACCATTGATAACAACGAGAGTCAAGATGCCTAAACACATCTTGCTAGGTACGAATAAATTTGCCAATGTCGAGTCACCTAGAAGATCTGATGAGAAAGGGACATTAATGTATTCCCATTGTTCGTTATCATGAGGACTTTCCATTAAGGCATGCAAGCCTCAAGGTGTTTTTGCAAGAAATTTATACTTAAAGGACTATGGACTCAATAATTTGCATTGAAGCAGGGCTTATTTGCGAAATGCAAATGATAGGAAAGGGAAAATGAAAATGGAAGATGGAAATGGAAAGTAGTAATGGAGATGGGAAATATAACTGAGCCTCTTGCTTTTATTTGTGGGTTAGGAGTGGACAAAAGCTAATGGAATGTGTATGTGAATGTAAGTGGAAAATATAAAGGGAAATGAGGTGAATGGTTTATTATGAAGTATGGATGTAATGGAGACAATAGTATCTGAAAGTTTTGCAAGTTCCTAGATCGGATTTTGCATTAGCATGTGATCATGCATTGATTCTTCTTCTTTGTTCTTGATCATCCTCTTATGAAACAAATTGGTCTCTTAAGAAAGACACTATTCACTTGTAGTCATTTGAACTTCCTCCTGGAACCTGCAAAAAAACTAATACTTCTTTTGCAAGGGAATGTAATACTATCAAAACGGAGAGGTGATCAATCTCTCTAGTTATGATATTTACACACAAAACTAAGAATTTGTATTAATGACACAAGTTCACGAAGGAAAACCAAAAGAATTTATACCTGCTTTAGAATTAGTGACTCTAGTTAATTGTTATATCTTTTGAGAAATTTCTTAATTCTTGACTATTTCAAACTCTGATGATAACTTCCTCATTTTGTAGATCTCAATGAGATCTTTCCAACAATGCTTAAATCATCGAATTTTGATTTCATATGAGAAGGCTAATTTGAACAGTGAGGTTTTTCAGCTGCAGAATTGATGTTTAGTTGTGGAATGGCTTTATAGCTATAGAACATTCATAGTTTCTATAGCTAAAAATCTTGAACAAAAATTTATCTATGCATTTCTCATCATCAGTCCAAAATTAATCAATACCTTCTAGAAAAGTGAGCAAATAATCTACTCACTTCATTGGTTCAATTTATTTATTTATTTTTCTATTTGTATACTTGTGAACCTTTTGTTTTGTTTTTTATTATTCTCCCTAAAGTCAAGAAGATCATGTGGCGACATAGTGATAATGCACACCTCAAAATTCCTGCCCTGATGTTTTCCAAGCTACCTATGTAGTCATTTTTCCCTCTTGACACTTGGAACCTGCAAAAGCGTGAAAATAGCTGCGGAAAAACCGATTAATTGCGGAATGTAGTTGTGTTCTGTAGCTAGAAGATAGTCGAGACATTAGATTTTTGATTTCAGTTATTGGGAAAGAGATTTTATGCAGCCAATTACTAGGAAGAAAGTCCAAGACTGCAACAGGTGCACAAGACCAATCATTCATGAGCCTCTGTTCCCTGTTATTCTTCAAAATTCCCTTAATTGCTTGAGAAATGAGTGAATACGTAAAGAGGACTATGTATGTGCAATGAAACAACTGGTAAAAAAAAAATGAATATGGATATGGAATGAAAAAATAAATGGATGTAAAAATGACTATAAGTATGGGATTGAATGACTATTCATGTAGGGTTTACGAAACATAGTAGCTGCATGCATACAATGTGTGGAAACAGAGAAATCCAAATGGATGTACACATAAACAGACCGTTATACACAAAGGATACGAGAAAATATTGTCTATGTGTACAGTATGCACGAAATGTATGAAAAACAGAGTGATTGTATGCATAAAAAGGTTTTTGACAAGTGTGCAGGAGAAGTCTAGTTGAGTCAAAAACAAAGATTCATCATTCATCATGAGACTATTTGGCATTAACTATGGGAGGCATGGTGTAATCAATCTAAATCAAATTAAACTCTTTAGATTGAATGCAACAACATGATTAGTTTTCAAATCGAATTTCCCTTCCTCAAACGTGTCGTGTTCAAACAACATTCCTAAAGCATAATGTGTTCAAACAACACTCTGTTCATTTAATAAAATTCATTTTTCCTCACGCAACATGCCAAATGGGGCTTTAGAGAACCAAAAAATTCTCCCGAATCATTGCGAAATTATCCAAACCATTTCTGAGATATCTAACAGACCCCATTCCTGAAAAAACAAATGTCTTTGTTCTTCGTAATTCGTTTTTATTTGGCTGGAATTTTTGTTTTAAAATTTGACGTTTTTTTTAGTTTTGCATTTTTCTGGCAAATGCTTCTTCTGTCAAGAAAGCAATTTCAGCATAGACAATAGCAAATGAATAGTGATCTAAACACTTGCACATCATCTTAGTGGACACTTTTCAAGGACACCTTGAAGGGCTGCCCTAAGTCTAAAGGCAATCCCTTTCGATCTATAATCTTTCGTAAACACATCCTCTTGATTGCTATCTATCATGCCATTTGTCAAATATTTTATGGAATTTGATTGTTGTTGCAGGGCCAAGCAATGGCTGAAAAATGCAGTGGCTGCGTGACTAAAAGGAATACGAGTTGGTGAATGACCTCTAGACAAGAAATGCAAAGATTTACTATGTCGACCATAACTTCAAGAAATGCAGATATTTTTTTTATTATGGGAAACGTGGATAAATTTATTTTCTTTTTTATTTTATTAATGAAATTACATATGTTATATTTTTAAATAGAATCTATTTTAATTTAATTTATTTATGTTTTTTTTAATTATTATGTTTGTATCAAATTATATGTTATTCTTCCAAAAAATATATAATATATTATTTCATAAACAAAACAATGATTTTTTTTTATTTTTTTTAAATTGAATTGTTGTTAGGAATTATATATATATATATATATATATATATATTATATATATATATATATATATATATATATATATATTATATATATTTTATCTATATATATATATATATATATATATATATATATATATATATATTAAAACATAAAAATTCTTTTCTGATCCTTCCAGATCACACAAAATGTAGGAGGAGAGCATACTCGAGAAATTATTAATCTTTTTTAGATGTAAGAAATAAGGTCTCTAATTACACTTCCCTGGCAATAGCGCCAAAATGTCTAGTCAATTTAGTGTCCTAAATTGATCTACATAAATTATCAATCCTGGTATCATAAGTTGATGAAGTGTGGTGCACTATATGTGCTTAGTTAACCTTTTTCTTACATCGTTGTTTTATAGTTTATGTTGTTTTTGGGGGTTTTGTTTCTTATGCTTAAGGAAATTAATCTAAGAAAGAAAAGTTATCCTTCTAGATGAAATCTTTAATTGTTAATGGACAACTAAATCTAATGACTTTTAATGTTAAAATCTAATTTCTAAAGAAGGGAGAAAAGGAAATGAACATTAGATAAAAACAAATAAAAACTTTGAATAGTTAGATTAATCTAAGCCGGAAAAATGTTTATGAAATGAAAGAAAAAATGATAACAGCTAAATGTATTGTTTTATCACTCCATTATACAATTTTGGGAGAACTACCTCCTTGTGATAGCATTTGGAGGAATCCAATACTTCATTGTTCTAAAACTGAAAATGAAATTGCAACAAACTTAAATGAAATACTAAGACTGAAAGTGAAATTGCAACTAATCTACTACAATAGCTAAATGAAGTGTTTTATCACTCCACTATAAAATTTTGGGAGAACTACCTCCTTGTGATAACATTTGAAGGGATTCAATACTTCATTGTTCTAAAATTGAAAATGAAATTACAACAAAATTAAATACAAAACATGTAAAGGAAAACTAATCTACTGTGTGCTCAAATTCTCCAAGCACCAATTGAAAAATACTTTCTTGGACTATTTTTCTAACCATATATTACACAGTTAGTTAAATCTACAATCAACCAGTTGAACACACTTTCATGAATTAAGCTTTTATGAATGTAAAATCTAAACTATTAAACTTGAAAATAATAAAATGACATAATTGAATGAAATCAAAGAAAAACTACAAAATAAAATCTACTCTACTTTACATTTTAATATGCTCCATGACATCTGCTTCACATCTCCTTCCACATTGGGAACATCAAAGCTTTATTCAAATTATTCAAAATTACAATGTACAACAAGTTGAGCTAACAAAATTTTAAAATCTTTCCAAAGCTACCAAATGAAGGAGATAGATCTCCTATTTATACAAAAGGATGAGAAGTCATCTCATTAATGAGAGTCCATGAATCTCTCCCTATACCTCTAGAGTTATAATCAAAATAGGAAATGAAAAGACACATGTCTTCTTAGAATTTCAATACAAATAAGAAATTTGACACATATCTTCATCATCATTTCTACTCAAATTCGAATTTGGCCTTAGGATGCCACACAAAGGTCTTATAGAAGCTTCCTTTTGACCTACACATGTCAACAATCTTACCCCACTTGTTAGGTATAAGCGTATGCACATTATTTTCTAATTTTTAAGCACAAATTCACTTAAAAATGCTAAGAATTGATAAAGTTTGGAAAAACATAAATGTGACCCAATAATGATGAAAGTGAGATGAATGTAGTGACATGGTAGTAAAATCAAGGTGAGATGGAGGTGATATAATGGGTATGATAGTGCAAGTGTAATGGAAGTGAATGAAAATTTCAACACCCAACAAAGCCTAAGAGTGATTTGAAGGGAAATGAGAAATTTAAAGGCAAGTGGCACTAAAGAGGGGAAGACCTCAAGATGTAGGTGAGAAAGAGAATGTTGTTTCTTAAAATAAGTTTAACGCAATTAAGAAGATACATGGGCTGCATCGTGGAGAGCAGAAGAATAGAGGTGATGGTAGAGGATTTTTGGAGTATTGGATTTGTGGCAAAGATCATTGCAAGAAGTATTGTCCATTGTACTAGGGTGAGAAGCCTCACATATATAGCACTAAGAAAGCGCAGACATTTGGGGATCTTGGTCATAGGATTCCTTAGATTTATGTAGTTCTGGACAACAAGTAGGAAAATCACAAGGCATCCACTATTGTGATGGAAGGTAAGCTTTTCGATTGAGTTGTTTCTATTTTGATTGACCTTGGGTTGAATTATAGTTATGTTAATCATGAATTGGTGGATAAGTGTGATTTTCCAAATTAAGTGCATGAAAAATCTTGGTTGGTGTGGTTGGCTACAAGTACTAAAAAGAGAGTTCACCATTGGGTAAGAGATTTTCCATTTGAGTTGAAATGTATGCCTACATAAGCACATGTAAATGTGCTTCGATTGGGATCATATAGCATGTTTTTGGGTATGGATTGATTTTATATTCATAGGACGAAAGTAGATTGTTATGACAATGCTATTTAATGCCTAAATGATAATAGGAAAATGAGAATCTTGCAAGGAAACAAGAAGTGTACATTGGTGAGGGTAATTACAGCTATGCAGAGTAAGTGCAGCTATAGGAAGGGGTGTGTGCTATTCATAGTCCATATTTCCAGTCACAAGGGTAAGGATGTTGAGAATCTGGAAATCCTCAAGAGGTATCTTGTCTTACAATAATCTGAGGATATGTTTCTAGTAGAAATTTCAAAGTTTCCTCTCCATAAGGAAGTGGATTTTTCTATTGAGTTGGTACTAAGAGTAGCACTGGCATCAAAGGCTCCTTACAGGATGAGTACTCTAGAGTTAGTTGAACTGAAGTTTTAGTTTAAGAAAATGATTAATAAGGGATAAATTAGGCCAAGTGTATCATCTTGAGGTGCATCGATATTGTACGTTAAGAATAAGGATGGTACTCTCAGGTTGTGTCTTGATTATAAGATATTGAACGAGGTGATGATCAAGAACATATATCCATTGCCAATTATTGATGACTTATTTCATGAGTTGAAGGGAGCAACAATGTTCTCAAACATTGATTCAAGATCAGTACATCTAGAGGAGCACATCAAAGAAAAGGATATCTACAAGACTTCTTTCTAGACCAGGTATGGGAATTATGAATTTATTATGGTTCTTTTCATTTTGACTAATGCTTCAAATACTTTCTTCTGCTTGATGAATAATGTGTTTTGTCCTTCTTTGGAAAAGTTTGTCATAATATGCATTGATGATATATTGATATATTCTAAGAATGAGGAAGAGAATGCAGAAAACTTAGTAGCAGTATTGATATTGCTAAGAGAACATCAATTTTATGTAAATCTTAGTAAATGCAGTTTCTTTCAAACAAAGGTACATTACTTGGGACATGTTGTGTCCAAGGAAGGAATAGTAGTGGATACAAAGAATATAAGATCTATCATTGAATGGGAAGCTCGTTGGAATGTGGATGAGGTTAGATCATCCATGGGGATAACATGTTACTATAGGAAGTTCATTGGGAACTTCTAATAGATTGTAAATCCTAATACATCATTGCAAAGGGAAGGAATAAATGTGAGTGGACTGAGGAGTGTGCAACAATTTTTGAGCAGTTGAAGGAGTTTCTTACAAATGCTCCATTTCTCAAGATTGCATATTTGGATAAAGATTTTTGTTATATGTAGATATTCTTCCAAGAGAGGACTTGGCGGGGTCCTGATGAAGGAGGGACAAGCGGTATGTAATGAATCAAGGAAATTGAATGAACATGAGCAAAACTACGTGACTCATGATATTGAGTGGGTAGCTATTATTCATGCATTGAAGATGTGAAGGCACTATCTTCTTGGAAGGAGGTTTGTGTTGATGAGTAATTATAGTGGATTGAAATATCTATTTAACCAACCTAATCTATATTCCATGAAATTTAAATGGTTGGCTACCCTTAGTGACTTTGATTTGAGATAAGATACACTAAAGGAAATAAGAAAAGGATTGCAGATGCTCTTTGTATGAGAGTGAAGGTAAACCATGTTGCAACTATGAGATATTATGGGACATATTTACAGAATTAGATCTTAGAGGAAGGACAAAAATATTTCAAGTATCAACAACTTAAGCATAGGTTATAGTAGGGTATAGGGGAATAGGATGTGGATTATCGTCTCACAACAAATTTCTTAGTGAGAATTAGGGACAAGATCTATGTGTCTAATGAAAGTGAGCTCAAGAAGATTATGTTGAGGGAGTTTCTTGTCAAGCCATATTTAGGTCACCGAAGATATCAGAAGAAATTTGTAGCTATGAATAAGTTATACTATTGGCAAAATTTGAAAAAGGAAGTGGGAGAGTTTGTTGCTAGATGCTTGGACTATCAACAAGTGAAAGTTGAGTGTAAGCACCCAACTGGTTTTTTATACCCTATTATGATATTAGAGTTGAAATGGGAGGTCATTTCAATGGATTTCATCACATTCTTATTGAGTACATCAAAGTATCATGATCCCATCATGATTGTGGTTGATAGATTAAGCAAAGTAGCTCACTTGATTCTAGTGAAGATTAGTTATTCAACTAGTGAGGTAGCATAGGTATTGTTAGGTCCCTATAATACTAGTGTATTCCCCCATTGTTATTGTCATTGTAGCCCCTTATTGTTATTGTTGTCCCATTACACCATTACTATTGTAGTTGTATCCCTTATTAATATTTTTGTGCCCCTATTGTCCTGATATTTTTATTACTGTGCCCCATAGAATCCCTCTATTGTTATTTTTGTGGCTTTATATTATTATTGTTAGGTTGACTAGGTTATATTGTGACTCCTTAGACTCCTATATATAGAAAGGAGGTTTTGTCATTTGAATCATCCAAGAATTGTTCATTTGTCTAATGTAAAGGAGGTTTCCCCCTCGAAGAGGCTGAATTCCAAGGCGTTGATCTCTCTTTTCTATATTTTTGTGAGCTGGTTTCATAACATTTGGTATGAGAGTTTTGGATTCTAGGGTTTCGCTTCTCCAAAAAGGTCATCGTGGAATTTTCGCAATAAATTTTTTCTGTGATGTTTCAGAAGTGAAAAAAACCATTTGATACGAAATTGTACTAAATCTTGGATCTGAGTTTCAAAGCTTTTCGTGCTATATTTGTGGAGATATGATATGAGGAAGTTGGTCTTTTTTCACACTCCTAAATTACATTCCAAACAGGTGACCTGGGGAAAATCGTCATAGCTTTCTCTCTGGGCATCAGATTCAAATTTTGTAAGAAGGTACAGAAAAAGGATGGACCATAGTTTCTTGTATATACTTGTTAGAACCAAGGGTTGAAATAGTGACATGTGGCAATTCATACAAATTTGCTCTTCTCGAAAGGTCTATAATCATGTCATCTTGGGAGATTGTGCATAACTCTATCTTGGAGAATACAATTTGGATCAGACTGGTGGCATTGGAAAGAGGACACAGAGGGCTATTACAGGTAGGAATTTCAGAACTGGATGATCTTAAATTGTAGAGATACATAAGATTAAATATCAAGCTTCTACAAAGAGAAAAAATGTGTGTAGTTTTTTATTTTTATTTTTGTATAAACTTGGTTTGAAAAATTAGTTTGAAGGAATTCAAAGGGCATAGTAAAGAATTATTATCGGTAATTGATGCCCTGAGGAAAGAAAATGCAAACACCTAGTAAGCAACCTGAAATATCTAGCATGACTCATGAAGAAGATGAAGAAATGCAACATGATATATCAAAATTACGAGACCAAGTGCAACAAGTGTCACTTGCAAAAAAAGAAATAGAATCTAAGATGGATGGTTTAAGTAATCTAGAAGCAAAGATGGATGGTTTAAAGAAAGGTGTAGAAGCTAAGATGGATTGTTTAAAGGAATGCGTAGAAGCTAATATAGATGGCATGGAAGCTAAGATGAATGGCATGGACGCTAAAATTGATGGCATGGATGATAAAATGGAAGAATTGAAGATAAATATGAATATGTTGCTACAAGAAATAGTCACTAATGGTGAAAGGTTAGTAAAGGAAACTCATAATGAGAACAAAAGAAATGTTAATCATGATTCCGTAGACTCTAATGTTGGATCGAAGACCCACCATATTCCAAAAATCGATATGAGGAAGTTTGATGGCAAGGATACTGCAACATGGATATTATAGATGGAGCAACTTTTCGATCTCAATAATGTGCAAAACACAAAAAAGGTACTTATTACAACTTTATATTTGGAACCAAATCAGTTTGTATGGTATCAGTGGCTTTGCTCTTGTAAACAAATTATCACTTGGGCAACTTTTACGAAAGAATTGACAACACATTATGAGGATACAGAAAGCAACACTTTTTTTAGCCAATTGATAAGTCTCAAACAAAAGGGTTAAATAATGGAGCACATTGAGGAGTTCCAAAAATTGAACATAAGGGTAAAAAAATATTCCAGAGGAGCATAGGATTGATGTGTTCATAGGGAATTTAAAGCACAATATCCAATATGATGTTTGCCTTTGGAAACCTAACTCATTAGAGAAGTCATTCAGGCTAGCAAGAAAAATGGAAAGCAAAGTTATGGCAACCAGGAAGCATACCAGTCACAACTATAAAGATGGAAGTGTTGTTAACCCTAGCCTTCCACAACCTGTAAGGTTGACACCACAACAATTGGAAGAAAAAAGAGCCAAACGGCTTTGCCACAGTTGTGATAGCAAATACACTAAAGGTCATAAGTGTGGTAAAAAGAAATTATTTTACATAGATTGTGAAGAGGAAGAAGAAAAGGAGCAAGAAAGGTCAAAAGAAGAGGATATACTCCAGGAACAAAGCCTAGATAATGAAGAAATAAATCCGACCATATCTTGTAATGCATTGATTGGAATTACCACTCCTCAAACCATCAAGATAGAAGGAAAAATCAATAAGAAAAAGGTAATAATGTTGATTGATTCAGGAAGAACCCACAAATTTATTCATTGTAAGGTAGCGAAAGAATTGAATTGCTTCCTATATCCAACACCAGAGTGTCAAGTGATGGTTGCAAATGGAGGAATGACAAATTGATCTAGGAAGTGCCATAATATCAAACTATCCATGGGAGAATATGTATTGACTAGCCCAATGCTTTCCATTCCGATGGGAAGTGTTGATGTTGTACTAGGAGTTCAATGGCTACAATCGTTGGGTACAATAGCTTTTAATTTTCAAGAACTTTTCATGAAATTTTCTGTGGAAGGAAAGGAAGTTGAATTAAGGGGTATTGTAGGGAAACTAGGAAAGATAATCAGCTCTAACTATATGACAAAGCTTCTAGAAAAGGAACAAAGAGGTGTAATTGCACAATTATGTTCGCTAGATGTTTCCACATCAGAATCATCTACTTCTCCTGATCTACAAAAGGACTTGGACAATCATTCCAAGGTATTTGAGACTCCCAAAGGTATCCCACCTATTCGTGATCATGATCATGCTATTCATATGATTCCAGGAAGTGTTCCTCCAAACATCAGGCCATACAGATAT
>APFE030377331.1:271789-295684 GCA_000404065.3 Pinus taeda | reverse complement strand
TCTATAGCAAGTCTTGGAAGGATCATGTTGAACATGTTGATAGGGTGCTACAACTATTGGAGGAGAAAAAATTATATGCAAAAAGATCCAAATGTTTCTTTGGAGTAGAGGAGTTGGAATATCTGGGTCATATTGTATCTCATGAAGGAGTTAAGGTAGACCATAGCAAAATTAAAGCTATTAAGGAATGGAAAATCCCCACATCCATAAAGCATCTTCGAGTATTTCTCTGGTTGACAGGGTATTATCGCAAGTTTGTTAAGAATTATGGGAGAATAACAGAACCTCTAACAACATTATTGAAGAAAGATGCATTTTCATTGACTCCAGAAGCAATAAAGGCCTTTGAACATCTTAAAGAGGAAATGTGCCAAGCACCGGTCTTAGCTACACCGGACTTCACAAAAACCTTTATTGTGGAATGTGATGCTTTAGGAAATGGAATTGGTGCCATTTTAATGAAAGATGAAAGACCCATTGCTTTTGAATGTCATCCAATCAAGGGAAAGTTTTTACACAAAGCTATTTATGAGAAGGAAATGTTGGCAAGACGACATGCACTTAAGAAATGGTGACCCTACCTAATGGGAAGACACTTCAAGGTAAAAACGGATCATGATAGCCTTAAATAATTTTTAGAAAAAAAATTATCCTCTGAAGAGCAACAAGAGTGGGTCACAAAGATGTTGGGTTATGACTTTCAAATCATCTACAAAAAAGGGAAGCAAAATGTGGTGGCAAATGCACTCTCAAGAAAGGATGAGGATGTGGAAGCATTGTTGTGCGCCATTTCTATTATCCAACCAGATTGGATAAACGAAGCAAGGGAGGAATGGAAGAATGATGAAGAAGTGTGGGCACTTATTCGAAAGTTACAACAAGATTCCAGTACGTCTGATACATTTAGCTGGAAAAATGATTCGTTATGGTACAAAGATCGCTTATACCTCTGTAAGAATTCCCAGCTAAAACAAAAGATTCTTATGGGATTGCACACTTCTCCCTTAGGAGGGCACTTAGGATTTTTAAAAACTTACCACAGGGTTAGGAAGGAATTTTTTTGGGATGGCCTTAAATCAGATATTCAAAAGTTTGTAGCGGAATGTTTGGTTGTCCAACAAAATAAAGTTGAAACAATTAAGGCCCCAGGTCTATTACAACCTTTATCTGTTCCAAGCCAACATTGGGAGGAGGTTTCAATGGATTTTAACATAGGTTTACCCAAGCCTGAGGGAAAGAGTGTCATCATGGTGATAGTTGACATACTTACCAAATATGCACACTTTTTTGCATTATCACATGCATTTAAAGACAAAATAGTTTCTACTACATTTATGGAAACAATTTAGAAGCTACATGGAAACCCAAATATTATTGTAAGTGACAGAGATCCTATTTTAACTGGAAATTTTTAGACAAATTATTTTCTTGTCTTGGTACTCAGTTAACTCATAGGTCATCTTATCATCCTCAATCTGATGGGCAAACTAAGATAGTAAACAAATGTTTGGAAGGATATATTCATTTCTTTGTATCTAATAAATAGAGACAATGGGTCAAATGGTTGCCTCTCGCTGAATGGTAGTATAACACTTCCTTCCATACAACAGCAAGAATGACCCCATGTATGGCACTTTATGGATATCAGCCACCATCCATCACATCATATTTAAGAGAAAATTCTAAGGTTCAAGGAGTGGAACATCACATCGAACATCAACAACAAGTCCTCCAACTCTCAAAGGATAACCTCCTGTTGGCACAAAATATAATGAAACAACATGCAGTTCAACATTGCAATGAAAGAAGTTTTGATGTAGGTGATTAGGTATTCCTACAGTTACAACCATATAAACAAATGTCCCTCAAGCAAGCTAAGAAGGATCATAAATTATCACCAAAGTATTATGGTTCGTATAAGGTGTTGCAAAGGATTGGTACTATGGCATATAAATTGGAGCTTCCTGCAGCATCTCGAGTGCACCTAGTTTTTCATGTTTCATGTTTAAAGAAGGTTATCGATGACAAGCTCCCAGTTCAAACAATATTGCCAGAACTTGATGAGGAAGGAAAAATTATATTGGAACCGGAAGGAGTCACAAAAACAAGAACTCGATATCTACAAAATCGATCAATTTCAGAGTATCTCATCAAGTGGAAGAACTTATTCGCTGAAGATTCCACATGGGAGGATGTGAATTTTATACACAAGCAACCAGAACTACTCAAGCGTGTAGAACAACATTTTTTTTGAAGGAGAGGGGCATGTTAGGTCCCTATAATACTATTGATTACCCCATCACTATTGTATTTGTATCCCTTATTAATATTGTTGTGCCCCTATTGTCCCCATATTTTTATTACTGTGCCCCATATAATCCCTCTATTGTTATTTTTGCGGCTTTATATTATTATTGTTAGTTCGACTAGGTTATATTGTGACTCCTTAAACTCCTATATATAAAAAGGAGGTTTTGTCATTTGAATCATCCAAGAATTGTTCATTTGTATAATGTAAAGGAGGTTGCCCCCTCAAAGAGGCTGAATTCTAAGGTGTTGATCTCTCTTTTCTATCTTTTTGTGAGCTGGTTTCATAACATTTATACTTCTTTCTTGCAAAACTCATTCTTGATTATACTTGAGGGGTGGGAAATAGGACTTAAAAGGGCTATCACAAGATAAAATTTTAGAGCTTGGAGATCTGAATTTATAGAGATACAACAGATTCAATATCAAGCTCCTAGAAAGCAGAAAATGGCGTGTAGTCTTTTTAAGAAATTTCATATGTTTTGTTTGAAAGATTATTTTGAAGTGATTAAAAGGGAATAGTGAAGAAAATTATCATTATTAATCCCTCGAATAAAGAAAATGGAAACACCTACTAAGAAACCTGAAATCTCTACTATGGCACATGAAGAAGATGATGAAATGCAACATGATATATCAAAATTATGAGACCAAGTGCAAAAAATTTCGCTCTCACAAAAAGAAGTTGAAGCTCATATGGTTTAAAGAATGGAATGGAAGCTAAGATGGATGGTATAAAAGAAAAACTTAATGGTAACATGGAATATTTCAAGATATATTTTAGAAAGTTTCTACATGAAATACTTACTAATGGTGAAAGGGTAGTAAAGGAAAGTCATGATGAGAACAAAATAAATGTTAATCATAATTCATAGACTCTAACATTGGATTGAATACATACCATGTTCCAAATATCTATATGAGGAAGTTTGATGGAAAGGATCGTTTATCTTGGATACTACATATGGAGCAATATTTCAATATCCATAATGTGCAAAACAAAGAAAAGGTGCTCATTGGAACTTTATATTTGGAACCCAATTAGTTTGTATGGTATTGATGGCCTTGCTCTCATAAAAAAAATTGTCACGTGGTCAATTTTTAGAAAGAAAATGATAGCACATTATGAGGATTCAAAGAGTAACACCATGTTGAATTTAGGATTATGTGATCCATATCAATTATTGAGAAGCTTTTTCGACAAAAATCACATCATAATTCATTTTTCGACACGTTTCAAAGGAACAAGTGTGATTCATCATCAAGACATGTTGAAGAACCATATCATGGAAGAAGTTTAAATAGAGAGAGGAGATCATCGAATGACTATATTTGACCTAATTTATTGAATTAATAGAATTTCCCAATCCCTGTCCCTCTTTCTAGTACAGTTTCTTGGTCAAATATAGTTGTTTCCTAGTCAAATATAGTTTCTTCTTGGTCAATTATAGCCATTGGATGATCTTCTTTATCTATTTAAACTGCTACCATTATCTAGTTCTTCAATGAGAGTAACACCTTCTTTAGCCAATTGATAAATCTCAAACAAAAGCGTTCAATGGTGGCACACATTGAGGACTTCCAAAAATTGAATATAAGTGCAAAATATATTGCAGAAGATCATATGACTAATGTATTCATAGGCACTTTAAAGAATAACATCCAACATGAGGTTCACTTTTGGGTACCTGATTCATTCGATAAGGCATGCGGGCTAGCAAGAAAAATTGAAAGCCAAATTATGGAAACGAGGAAGCCTACCACTCACAGCTATAAAGATGGAAGTGTTGCTTCCCATAGCATTCCACAACCTACAAGGTTGACACCGCAAAAATTGGAAGAAAAAATAGAAAAAGGGCTTTTTTACGGTTGTGATAGAAAATACACTAAAGGTCATAAGTGTGTTGAGAAGAAAATATTTTACATAGATTGTGAATGGGAGGAAGAAAAGAAACAAGAAACATCAAAATAAGAGGATATACAAGAGGAACAAACCCTTGAGAAAGAAGAAATAAATTCCACCATATCTTATAATGTGTTCCCACGAATTACCACTCCTCAGACTCTCAATATAGAAGGACATATCAAGAAGAAAAAATTAATAGTGTTGATTGATTTAGGTAGTACCCATAATTTTATTCATTGTAAGATAGTCAAGGAATTGAATTATTTCCTATATCTAGCACCAAACTATCAAGTGATGCTTGCAAATGGAGGAACCATAACTTTCTCTGGAAAGTGCCATAATATCAAGCTTTCCCTTGGAGAATATGTATTGAATAGTTCAATGCTTTCCATTCCAATGGGTGGTGTTGATGTTGTACTAGGAGTCCAATGGCTAAAACCTTTGGGTATAATAGATTTTAGTTTTCAAGAACTTTTCTTGAATTTTTTTGGAAGGAAAAGAAGTTGAATTGAGGAGTATCACAGGGAAATCGAGAAAGATAATTAGCTCTCATGGCACGACAAAGATTTTAAAGAAAGATAAACATACACTAATTGAAAAATTATGTTCACTAGAGGATCCCACATCAAAATCATCTATTTCTCGAGATCTCCAAAACATCTTGGAAAATCATTCCAAGGTACTGGGGACTCCCAAAGGCTTCCCAACTATTCATGATCATGATCGTTCTATTCATTTGATTCAAGGAAGTGTTCCTCCAAACATCAAGCCTTGTAGATATCCATATTCCCAAAAGACTGAAATTGAATGTATGGTTGCAGAAATGCTAGAGGCTGGAATAATTTAACCTAATCTAATTTCTTTGTCTACTCGAGTGGTATTGGTACATAAGAAGGATGGATCATGGCACATGTGTCTATATCATATGGAAATCAAGAAGCTCACTAGTAAAGATAAATGTCCCAATCTTGTCATTGATCAACTGTTGAATGAATTACATGGAGAAATTTACTTCACCAAGTTGGATCTTCATTCAGGATATCATCAAATCAAAATGAAAACTATAGAAATTCTGAAAATAACATTTAGAACTCAAGAGGGTCATTATGAATTTTTGGTCATGGCTTTTGGTCTTACTAGTGCACCTTCTACATTTTGATGCTTGATGAATTTTCTTTTCAAACCCACCCTTAGAAAATTTGTTTTATTATTTTTTGATGATATATTAATCTATAACAAGTCTTGGAAGGATCATGTTCAACATGTTGACATGCTTCTCAAACTATTGTAGGAGAAACTATTGTATGAAAAGACCTCCAAATATTTCTTTGGAATACATGAGGTGGAATATCTAGGTCATAATGTATCTCATGAAGGTGTTAATGTGGACCCTATAAAATCTAAAGCATATTTCAAGGCTATATTTGACAGGGTATTATTTCAAGTTTGATAATAATTATGGGAGAATAACAACACCTCGAACAACATTATTGAATAAAGATGCATTTTCTTTGACTCTAGAAGAAATGAAGGCCTTTAAACATATTAAAGAGGTAATGTTCCCAACACTGATCCTAGCTATGCCAGCCTTCACAAAAACCTTTATTGTGGAATGTGATGCCTCTGAAAATAGAATTGGTGTTGTTTTAATGCAAGAAGGAAGATCCATTTCTTTTGAAAGTCATCCAATCAAGGGAAAGTATTTACGCAAAACTATTTATGAGAAGGAAATGTTGGAAATGCTATATGCACTTAAGAAATGGCGACCTTACCTAATGGGAAGACACTTAAAGGTAAAAATGGATCATGATAGTCTTAAATAATTTTTAGAACGAAGATTATCTTTAGAAGAGAAACAAAAGGGTCTCAAAGATGTTGGGTTGTGAATTGAACTTGTCTATAGATTTTGAACCAACTTCCTTTAGAGAAGCTGCTTCTGAGGATGAATGGAAAGAATGGACGCAAAAGGAGTATGATGCCCTCATAAAGAACGACACTTGGAAGCTGGTTGATCCTCCATTTGGAACCAAACCAATTGGCTGCAAGTGGGTCTACAGAAACAAGTACAAAGCTGATGGCTCACTTGACAAGCACAAAGCTAGGCTTGTGCCAAAAGGTTTTGCACAGAAGGAAGGGGTCGATTATGAGGAAACTTTTGCTCCCACAGCAAAATGGTCCACCATCCGGACACTCTTTGCACTGGCAGCTCAGAACGGTTGGAAAGTCCATCAAATGGATGTAAAAACTGCCTTCTTGAATGGAGATCTAAAAGAAAATGTTTTTATGTCTCAGCCTGAAGGATTTGCTGTGAAAGGACATGAACATAAAGTATGCAAACTTGTGAAGTCCTTGTATGGCCTCAAACAAGCACCACGAGCCTGGTATGAAAAGCTAACTGAGCATCTTCTGAAACTCAACTTCAATCATTTTGATCTTGATGATGCAACTTTATTTGTCAAGAAAGTTGGCAAAACAGTTGTATATCTTGTGGTATATGTAGATGATCTTTTAATGACAGGGAACAATGAAAGCTATATTGCATCCATAAAGAAAGAATTAGGAAAAAGTTTTGAAATGACTGATTTGGGCTATGTTCATTACTATCTTGGCATTGAAGTAACCCAACATCCAAAATCCATATTTCTTTCTCAAAAGAAATACATTGGAGATTTGTTAAACAGATTTGGCATGACAGAGTGCAATCCTCTTTCTACTCCAATGGAACAAAACTTAAAGCTCACATCTATTGAAAGAAAGGAATTTGAGGATGCAACAAAGTATAGACAGCTTGTAGGAAGTCTCATCTACCTCACTACTACCAGACCAGACATTTCATTTGCTGTTGGAATCCTCTACAGGTTTATGCAAAAGCCTTGTGAGGGACATTGGTCTGCTGCAAAAGAGTTCTAAGGTACTTGAAGGGAACTCAAGACCTTGGAAGTATACACAGGTGGACGACTTCAGCTTGATTGGATACTCTGATTCAGACTTCGATGGAGACAAAGAAACTGGGGTATCTACTTCAGGATATGTTATGAGTCTTGGATCAGGAGCTGTCTCCTGGAGATCACGCAAACAATCAGTTCCACCAGATTCCACAACAGAAGCAGAATACATGGCAGCAGCTGAAGCAACAAAAGAAATTGTGTGGCTCAGGAAAATTCTTGAAGATTTGCAGGTAAAACAAGTACAATCAACTCCACTCATGATTGACAACACCTCTGCAAATAAAGTTGGCCAAGAACCCAAAGTTCCATGATCGAACAAAGCACATCAATACTAAATATCATCTGATCCGACATCATGTTGAGGCCAAAACAATCCATCTCCGCCATTGTTCCACAAATGAGCAAATTGCAGAAATCTTCACAAAAGCGCTTGGAAGAGAAAAGCTTGAAAGATTCAGAACGATGCTTGGACTCACCAACATCCCTTCAGATTAAGGGGGGGAATGTTGACACCTAATCCTCTGCAATTGGGTGTATTTGAATGTGAACAGTCATCAAGAGGATGAACTGAGTAGTCACATTCATGTATATAACAATAGCTACCTAATGAAACAAATGAATCAGTTTTTCTGCCAAGTCTGGAGTTACTCCTGGCCTGACAGAGCTTATTTCAGAATTATTCGGAACATAAGTTTGTTTATGTTCTGCATGATATAGACTTGTAGATTTATTAAGGCGTCTACTCTTGTGATTCGGATATAGATAAGGAATTTTTCTTGTTTGAACTTCCTTAAACGTTTTTATGGAAGTTACCTGATTTCCATCAGGCATTGTTATTGTTGACTTAACTATTGAATCTTTAATTGGGATGTCCTCTGTTTGAACGACAACCTCTGATATTAACAGCATATAATATCACAATTTCAACATGGTATCAGAGCTTTGGTGGAGACAAACTCAAGAAGACAAGCTCCATTTCCAACTCTCTTTCTTCTGGAATATCTTTTGTTGTCCGCTTCATTTGTAGTTTTCTTTCTGCTGAAATATAGCTTGTTGTCTGCTCTATTTGCAGCTCTCTTTCTGCTGAAATATAGTATGTTGTTCGCTCCATTTGCAACTCTCTTTCTGCTAAAATATCTCTTGTTGTTCCTTCTATTTGATGCTCATTTTCTATTGAAATTTCTCTTCCCTTTTGTTGCTAAAATATCTTATTTACAGCTAAAATATCTCTTGTTGTCTATTTCTATTTGTTGCTGAAATTTTGGGCAGATCAAGGCGTCTTCCTCCTACTTTAAGAATGAAGAGAAGTCGGTTGATGCTTCAAACTTCTTCCCTTGGAAGGCCATAATTGGATATTACTCGTGAGGAACATGATGCTCTAGAGTATGCTGAAGAAGAGGTAGCACAACCAATTGAAAACTCCAATGTTGTTATCAAGGTCATATACAAGAAAGAAGTCAAGGCTAAAGAGATTATCCTTTACTCTCTTGGAGACCACCTCATTACTTATGTCTCCAATTTGAAAAAGGACAAAGAAATATATGACAAGGTGATTGAAATGTATCAAGTGAACAATTTGAGTCAAATATTTGCTCTGAAGAATCAGCTCAAGGATGTTAAGATGAAAAGAGGAGAAACCATTCAAGCATACTTCATGAGGATATCAAAAAGTAAAGATCAACTGTCAACTTCTGGCGAAGTTGTTTCCGATAAAGTACCAGCAATGATTACGATTGGAGGTCTTCCTTCTTCTTGGGAAATTTTTATTACTACCATTAGTGATAATGACAAGTTTCCTACATTTGATGAGCTCCTGGGAAAGTGCAATCAAGAAGAAGCCAGAATGATTTCCAAATAGAGAATCCCAAGCATGGGGTAGAACCTACTGCCTTTGTTGTACAAGGCAAAAAGAAGAAAGGAAGAAGAATGCATTATTTGAGAAAGTCTTCTCCCAACAGCTCCTCTCAATGGACCAAAGGCTTATCAAAAGTCCAATGTTACAACTGTCACAAGCATGGTCACTACATTCGTGATTGTTCAGAGAACAAATATCATCAAAATCCAACTTCAACAATCATTCCAACAAATCTAATTACAAAAGAAGAAGAGAAGCTCCTTTTGCTCACAGAGGAAACTATCGTTCCTCAAGGAACCAAAAGTATGATAATAATCCAGTCGAGACTCAAACAAAGTAATTTGTTGTTTCTGCCCTTTCTAGTTCATCTCCTACAGATTATTGTGATAGTTGGTTGGTTGATAGTGGTACTTCAAAGCACATTACTGGTTACAAAGATGTACTCTCTAATCTGGTTGAGAGGGAGACAGATTTGAAGATCATTCTTGGAGATAACTCTACATAACTCATAAAGGGATCTGGTTTCGTTTCTTTCCATCTAGATCAACGTATAACTTTGACTCTTCAAGAATTTTTATATGTACTTGGTTTAAATAAGAATCTTGTGTCCATATCGGGTTTAGAAGATAAAGGAATGAAAGTTTCTTTCATAAATGGTAAAGTTCTCACTTGGCCATCGAGATCCAACATAAGAGATGCCCTCACTCTGGAATCTAGATGTGAAGGTCTATACAAAATCAATGGAAGACCTATTCATGCACTAATCCATGACATCAATCATCAAAGTCAACTTTGGCAATGAAGGTTTGCTCACTTACATTACAAAGCATTACCTCATGTAGGAAAGATGGTTTCCGAAATGTCAGAAATCAGATCTGATCATGATGGCATTTGCCAAGCATGCGCAAGCGGAAAACAAGGGACGATTCCCATCAAGAAAAAGTAGAAGCGGTCAAGTATTACATCTTGAACATTTTTATTTATGTGGATCAATGCCTATAACTTCTCTTGGTGGTTACTTGTCTTATATTATCTTTGTAGATGGTCTTTCTCACAAAACATGGATTTATTTTTTGAAAAATAAAAGTCAAGCTTTTAACATGTTCAAAGATTACAAAGCTCTAGTAGAAAAACAAACTAGAAAGCATATCAAAATTTTCAAATCTAACAATGGAGGAGAGTTCACTTCCAGTGATTTCATTGACTTCTGCAAAGAAGCTGGAATCAGAAAAGAGACCACTCTACCATATAACCCAAAACAAAATGGTGTGGCCAAGAGAAAGAATAGAACTATCATGGAAGCGGTAAAAGCTATGTTGCATGATCATAAATTGCCAAAGTTTCTATGGGGAGAAGCTGCAAACATAGTTGTCTATGTCCAAAATAGATCTCCTCACCGTGCCCTAAAGAACAAGACTTCTGAAGAAGTCTTCACTAGCGAGAAGCCCAAAGTTGGGCACCTGAGGATCTTTGGTTGTCCTATCTACTTCCATGTCCCAAAAGAGAAAAGGAACAAGTTGGAAGCTTCAGGTAAGAAAGGTACGTTTGTTGGTTATTATGAGAATTCTAAAGCTTACAAAATACACGTACTTGGTCAAAGAAATATATAATTTAGCAAGGATGTAACATTTGATGAAGCTACGACTCTTGGAAAAGCAAGAGACACTCCTCTTCCTCCTACTAATGATGACAGTCAAGATCTTGTATTTGAAATACAAGAAGATCCTGAAGCTAAAATTGATTTTGTTGATGAACCCATGGAGCCCATGGATACTTTGGATCCTCCGCCATGTGATCCTCCTCCTAAAAGGAGACCTTTATGGCTTCGTGACACTTTTCAAGATGCTGATAAATATGTTGCCCCCAAAATAACTTTCAGAGAAAGCAAGAAACCTTGTTGGTTCCAAGGATATGTTGTAGCCATATATCATTCAAGTTTAATCGTGCACTTTTGAAGAAGTTGTAAAGGCCCAAGTGTGGAAAGATGCAATGGTTGAAGAATATGAATCCATCATTCATAATGATGTATGGGAAGTGGTTCCAACTTCCAAGACCCCAAGGTAAATCTATTGTATCTTCTAAATGGTTGTATAAAATTAAACATGGTGTTAATGGTAGTATTGAAAAATATAAAGCTAGATTTGTGGCTAGAGGTTTCTCTCAGAAAGAGGGAATAGACTATGACGAAATTTTTGCACTTGTTGCTCGTTACACCACCATCCAATCTATTGGATCTCTAGCTGCAAGCCAAGAATGGTCTCCTCACCAAATGGATGGATTGTAGCTCTAAATGTTTTTTTGCATGGCTTCCTTAAAGAAGTATTCGTGGAGCAACCACAAGGCTTTGAAGTACATGATCCAAAAACTCGTGTGTAGGCTGAAGAAAGCTCTCTATGGTTTGAAGCAAGCTCCAAGAGCTTGGTATGGTTGCATAGATAGCTTCTTGACGAAGCTTGGTTTTACTAAAAGCAATGCAAATCTGAATCTTTACTTTAAAACAATCCAAGGTATGCCTTTGATTTTGGTATTGTATGTTGATGATTTATTTCTAACGGTAGTGAACTTCTTATTCTCCATTGTAAGAGGGAGTTAGCTTTTGAATTTGAAATGAAAGATTTTGGTTTGAAGCACTACTTTCTGGGCCTGGACATATGGCAGAAATTTGGTGAGATTTTCCTTTCTCAAGGAAAATATGTTGTCAAACTACGAGAAAGGTTTGGCATGACTGAGTGTAAGTCCATGAATACTCCAATGGAAATGAATTTCAAGAAGCTTTTTGGTAAAGCTACAGCACCTGATTTGGTTGATCCTTCTAAGTACCTTCAACTGATTGGGGCACCGATGTTTTTAGTGAACACTAGACCAAATATATACTTTGCAGTCAATACTCTGAGTTAATACATGATTAAGCCTGCTCATGCACACTGGGTTGTTGCAAAGCATGTGTTGAGGTGCTTGCATGGGACCATCAATCTTGGATCGAGATATATTGTTGAAGATGTAAGGCTACATGGATACTCTAACGCTAATTGGGTTGGTAACTCTACTAACAGAAAGAGCATAGCAAGGTGTTGCTTCAACTTAGGATCTGCCATGATATCTTGGATGAGCAGAAGGCAAAACTTTGTTGCCCTTAGCATGGTTGAAGAAAAATACAATGTTGCTAGCATGGCTAGTTGTGAGGCAATATGGCTAAGGAAGCTCTTTAGAGAGCTGTTTGAGCAAGTATTGGATACTAGAGCAATTTACTATGACAATAACAGTGGGATTTGACTCGCTGAAAATCTCGTGTTCCATGTCAAGTCCAAATACATTGAGATCAAATATCACTATATCTGAGATATGGTGCAAAGAGGAGCAATAAGACTTCATCATATAACGACTGATGACCAGATCGCTGAAATTCTTACCAAATCTTTGCCGGATTTAAAGTTCTTGGCTTTCAGAGAGCAGCTTGTACTGACGGATGTGACCCTTCCTAGAGAGGGCAGTCATAGATGATGAGCCTTGGATGTGCAAGATCCTTGTCATGCGTTGACAAGTGGATAACCCCAAGCAGTGATGAGCCTTTGATGTGTGAGATCCTTCTCATGTGTTGACAATTGGATCCCCCCAAGTTGTGATGAGCCTTGGATGTGCGAGATCCTTATCATGAGTTGACAAGTGGACCCCCCAAGCAATGATGAATCTTGGATGTGCACGATCCTTGTCATGTGTTGACAAGTGGATCCCCCAAGTTGTGATGAGCCTTGGATGAGCGAGATCCTTGCCATGTGTTGACAAGTGGATCCCCCCAAGCAATGATGAACCTTGGATGTATGAGATCCTTGTCATGTGTTGATAAGTAGATCCACCCAAGGGTGTATAGGGTGATGGATGTATTCCCCTATGATTATTCTTCTTCATTAGATCGTAGCATCATTGTTCCAAAGCACACATAGCGGAGATCCTTGTATCATAAAGAAATTCCTCCTTAGCTAAGAGGGAGTGTTGAAAATTGGTAGCTATGAGATGAATTTCCTCGAATAAAATTTCATTTCTGACCTTTCTAAGTGACTTTATAAAAATAGAAAGTCATGTCTATCTTTGCAACCATGACTTTCCAAAAATAGTAAATCACCTTCCATCAATTCATAATCATATATATATGATGGAAAATCACTTAACTTGTCCTTAATCAATCTCAATTGTTTAAATTTTAACTTGATCATCATCATCATCATCATTATTATTATTATTATTACTATTATCCTCTTTATGCTATTATTATATTATTATTAAAAAGAAATTCAAGTCTCTCAATCATGAGACTCAATCATGTCATATGTAACTCCCCTCAATTAATGCATATGTTACTCTCTCTCTCTCTCAATGGATTCATTCCTCTCTCTCTCTTAAATGGTCTTACACACCTCTTACACTCTCTTACACACTTTAATGACTCGTCATAAAAAAATTCATTTTACACCTCTTTAATGCATAAGTTACACTTCTCTTCTAAATGCATAAGTTACACTCCTCTCCTTTATGGCATCAGTTACACTCCTATTTTGGAATATGTAACTCCTCCTCAAGGAATAGGAGTTACTCCCTCATGAATTTGACCTCCTTGCTCTTCCTATATATTTGTGCATCTCATCCTCACCTTATACACTTGTGCTTGTGAAAGGAGAATTCAAACTTGAGAAACAAAGAGTTGGAAAGTCTAGAAGAAGATTGAGAGAGATGATCTCAAATGTTGTGGACTTCCTTGTATATATAGGCTTCATGTCACTGCTTGTAGGTCGGCTAATTCTTCCTTGAAGGCCGACTTGTTTGACAAGGTCTTGAAGGATTTTTATGATACTTTTGACTTTACAAAAAATTTCTTCACAAGATACAACATGCCCAAAGGGGTCTTACATGTATGACAATGACTCTTTTGACTTGTTGACTCAATGACAAGCCCTAGAAGCACTCAATGGGTGCTTGACCTATAAATAAATTTATTTGAGCATGAAACCCATGCATCAAGAATGACAATTATAAATTTCTTTTCTCTTCAATATCAAATACATCAAATCACGATTACAATGGACATTATGAAGACCGAACCTAGTTACACATTTCAACATCTTAGGCCCTGCCAAGCCCTTAATCTATCTCTAGACCTCTAAAAAAAGTCACCTTAAGCCATAGTATTAGAATACCTTGCAAGTGGCATAGGGAAACCTCCCTTGTGGTTTAAATCCCACTAAACAACAAGAGGAAGGTTGTTGAGGCGACAATGGTGACCCTTCCTCATTGTTGCCATAGAGTCGCCCTTTCCTGGTAAGTCCCCTCACAAGGCCTACTAGAGTTTGCAGCAGCAAGACCCACCACCGTTGTCACCTTAGTAGTGAAATCTCTTATTGTTTTGTGGGTGGGATGTTATCCCCACAAGGGAGGCTTCCCTGGCAAGAATTTGAATTTAGATGACTAAAGCGATCCTAGCCAAATGGTTCTCTAAACTTGAAAGAGCTTGCAAATTTTACAATCCATAATAGTCTTCAATAGAGCATGGCTCCAAGTTAAATAAGTAACTGGGTCAAAGAACCAATGGCTCAAGATAAGCTTTGGAGATGCTCAAACCCATTCCCAAACGCATGCCACTTTAAATTTAATGATTTTCAAAAAGCTATATAAAGTGGTGGAGAATGGAGAACCAGTGTCGTGGCTCATTATTGAATTTTTTTAGCATACAAAGTCAAACAAGGAGCGGGTTGATAGTTGAACACCTTGAATGGTGTGGGAAGGAGGAATAACCTCTCAATCCAACCCTAGCAAATTTCCAAATTAGGAAACTTAAGGTCAAGGAATGCAATCTAGTTATCTTGATAGATACTTGATGACAAATTTTACAAAAGAGGAAAATGTTAGCCTCACTCTCATGTGATAAAAACAATTCTAAGTCCAAAATAATTAAATTAATTAAAATCATGAAAGTTTGGATTTATTCCTACTTTTTTAGATTGGGTTTGTTCCTCATAGATAGGAGTTCATTTGGGTCTAGTTGGTTGAGAGATTCTCTCCAACTAGTTAGGCTCCTAGATTAGTGTGTGGTTGAGATATTTGTTCAACCAAATTGCCCAAGCTAGATGCACTATCTTGAGACAGATTTCCTCATGTATTTATATGCATATCATAAACACATTATTTGAATGATATGAGAGAGGAATGCAGTGAGGTTCTCAGGTCTTTTCAACCATGTTTATGTCTCAGATAATTTAGTGTGTTTATTTTGTTTAAATCCTTCATGTGGTATTAGAGCAAGGTTTGAACTTAAGGGTTCGAGAGTCCAATATTTTCTGTGTGCATGGAAGCATGAGATCATTGCCATGGGCTAAGGATAATCTTCCTCTGCAACCATGTCATGTGTGCCTGGAGCACAACAACTTAAGCACGCCATCTCCAACTTCAACCACCGCTTACATTGACCGCAATTTGGGTCAATTTTCTCATGTAAGAATCGAGATCAAATTACTTTTCAAGGGTCAACACCATTGAGTGACTAGTTAAAAGTTGGAGTCGATTTCTAGTGTGGAGGAGCTATGTATCAATAATGGTCTAAGTGCACAACACACTGGAGAGAAGGAGATCTAAGTCAAGGAAAAGTCGTTGCAATTTAGCCAGTAAAGCATAAGTCGATGGAGTAAGAGATACGACTTCCCAATCCTCGGTGTGCTTCTTACAGCCCTTTGCTCGAATCATTTCGCTGAGGTCAGCCTGTGCCCGCACATCGAAATTCAACCCTTGATCAACATGTCTTCTGAATAAGGTAGTCGCACTCTCCCCTTCAAGTCATCCACAGTTGAAGGCTCTCCACGCTGGCTTCAATGGACGACAGACTTAGTCTACAGCTGCAGCAAAACACAGAACACTTTCTTCCATGATCCCTCTCTAAAGCCAGATTCTCTATGACTTCGCATTTTCTTTGGAAATCTCCGAGAAAATTTACGCTACAATTGTTGTCGAGTTTCTATGTTCTCACAACATCAGAAGCCATCTTCAAGATGATACATTTTCTATTCCACTGCACATATAGTCTAGACATTATTCTCGTCTTGCAGCTACACCGCAATTCTTCTTTGGCACTAAAATATTGTTTCAACTTTTGTTGAGGAATCAAGGTAGCCGTATCATCCTAAATTTGTAGGTGTTCAATGGTCAGGGAAGAAGCAACCGATCTGTGTGAATGTGGAAAGCATTGACTGTTGAAGGTATATGGTGGAAAAACTTTCAAAAATGACTCGATCAATCTATGAGCTGTTTTTATGTGGAGGAGTTGATGTTGGCACAATGGCTCTTTGAATTTAAAGACCAACAATATTTTGCTTGGAAGAGCTCATATTTGGAAGATCGTTGAACAACGTGGAGATTAGCCAACATAGAGCAACCAACATTGCAAGCAGAACCCATCATCTTGGACTAAGCATAAAATACTAATCGTTGACCATTGCATATGATAAAGCATGAAGTTATATGGTACATACTTGCATACAAAAGTTTGAAAACAAATGTGAATTCATTTTAAAAGAAAACAAACAAATGTGAATTCACTTTTGAAAACAAAGGTGACTTTTCAAATAATTTAATAAAATTCATTAAAGGGTTGGTAAAATAAAGGAGGGATAAGGTAATATTTTATTGCTTTTAAATCATTAAAGGATGAGTTATATTATAAAGGTTTTGAAAAGTTTGAAGTTACTTCCGTAAAAGGGACTAATAAGTGGACTTCATTTATCTTTTGAGAGATAATACGTTAATGAGTTTTTATGAAACGATAAGGGTGTTCTTAAAAGTTATTTTTAAAAGGGATTTGTAAAATTGAGGGCACATTTTGTATTTGGAGAGATAAGGGATTTTTTAAATTTTGGAGTAATAAGGTGTGAGTTTTGTTACTTTGCAGTGATAAGGAGTTATTGTTCAAGTCAAGATAAATTTAGAAGTCCTTGATGTATAAGTGCTTGTGTATGAAAATCAGAGTAATGCATGTATCATGACAAAGGCCATTGAAAAAAGAATCGAACATTGTATCAAACATAATAAAGATATCATTTTTTGGTGATTGTGTCCTAGATCTGCCTGAAATTGAATAAGGGGATCTTAGGTACACCATGAGTACATTTGTGATGGCACATGTTTTCCTGGATTCTTGATGTTGCTTATTTTTTGCGTCTAGTTTTGACACTATCTTTGTAAAATGGTACACATGGAGTACACAACAAATTAAAGAATTGCATGCACATAATAAATCCTATTCAAGCTCATGTAATCAAGCATAAATAAGCAAAGCACAAGCAATCGAGCAGCTACAACACATAATGAAAAATATAAAGTTGTCAACATCAGCATTCAAAACGATTCTACATCAACATTCAATTCGACATCATTCAATCAAGGCAATCAAGTTAATGAAGTTGTCATCTACATCAACAATCAACTACATCAACAACGTTTGCATCAATTCAACATCAATTCTTGGATAATGTACTTGCAACATTTTTTTTATAAGAGTCAACTCAAAACAAAATTGTAACTTGCAAATCATAATTTGTAAGTTAACTTGTAATCAAAGTCAAATAAAATTGAGTTGAATTGTAAGGGTGAATTTTCGGTTGAACTCGACACTCAAGCTTTGAATTGATAAGGGGTCAAGAGAGTCAATTATTTTCAACCAAGTCATCAAATTCTCTTTAAGTAGTCATTAAATCATTGTAAGCATTCCCTTGGGTGCATTTTTTTATAGTATTCAACACCCTTATTTTGCAAATAAGCTAGATCAAGTGAGCGAGTTTAAGCAAGCGCAAAGTGCAAGTGAACAAGTTCAAGACATCAAGCAAGCATGACATTCAAGCAACAATCAAGCAAGCATCAAGTGAGCGAGTTCAGCTCTAAAGCAAGTGAGCGTGCAATTCAAGAAACAACCAAAACAAACATCAAGCAGGAGAATCAAGCAAGTTCAAATAAAAAAGCAAGCGAGCATGAGTTCCAACATTCAATTGTTAACATAAGTTCAATTGAGTGTGAAATTCAAAGTGACATTCCAGCAAACAAGTTTAATCAAGCAAGTTTGAAAAATCCAAAGTGTCAAAAGCAAGTGAGCGTGAGTTCAAGCGAGCGAGATCAAACGGAGAAAAACATTCAGTGGTTACGGGTTCTTAACAATCTGATCCTATCAACTACTGAAGACATGGTGAAAATCAGCAAAGCAACTCTTGCTGATATTCAAATGCATCTACAACAAGGACATGAGACAATTAAGTTTCTTCAACTGGAGTCACAACTACATCGAGATAAGTTGCAATAGAAGGGTGATGCCTCTGAGCCATTCAATCATACAAATGAAGATAAAGATGATTCTAAGCTACTCGTCCAAACAACTTCAAGTGTAGAAGTTGTCCATGATCAAGTTCAACTTTCTTCTTCCAAGCCAATCATCAAGCCATGGAAAGACATCCAATATTAAAAAATCGACGAGGATTAGGACATGACAAAGATGACAATAACTTGCATATCCCAGATTATTCTAAATCGATCAAGTTCATTACATCCAATATTAAAAAATCGACGAGGATTAGGATATGACAAAGATGACAATAACTTGCATATCCCAGATTATTCTAAATCGATCAAGTTCATTAGTGTGGGATTTCTTGATCAAGTAATATTAGCAAGTCATGCAAAAGTTGAAGACAAACCCAAATCCAAACATTGTCAAAGAACGGGTCATATGGAAGATCATTGTTTTGATCTCCATCCTTGTCACCATTATGGCAAACAAAATCACTCATCAAAGAAATGTTGCAAACAAAACCAACAAGCCAGATTGAAGATCAATTATGCATGGATTGATCCTTGGGAATGGTCATCAATAGTTAAACGATTGTATAAATTTTACAGCAAAATTCAATCTCACCTATTGCAGCCAACAGTCAAATGAAGATCATACTCTCGTGCACCTGAATAGTGGAGTACAATAGTGAAACTCTCCTACACCTGAAGAGGGTGGGAGGGGCGGGAGGGTTCAGAAATCAAATGTAGATTGTCTCTCCTTTCAACTGACAAAGGGGCGAAAATGATAATAATGGAATTGAGGTTGTCATACTGAAAGTTTTCGATAGCATCAACAAAAGCAACAGTGAGCAGTTTTCAACATCATCAACAAAAGCAGCAGTGAGCAGTTTTTGACATCATCAACATCATCAGCTAGTGGGTGATCATCATCAAAGCAGTCAGTGGGCGGTCAACATCAAAGTATCTAGTCAGCAGTTTCAACATCAACAAATTCGCCAATGGGCATTATCAACATTTTGTCAGTGGACACGCAAGTAGGATGTTGATTGCAAGCAAGGACAAATGGATTATTTTGTAGCTCGGCACTTGATGGAATTGTCTAGCAAATTTCAAAGATGAATCAGACTTGCAACTAACTCATGTTCTCTTCATATTGGAGTTTTTTCGGCATCCAGCTTTGGCGGTTTTTCAAGGAGTGTTTTTCATTGAAGGTCAATAGTTTCAGCATAAGAACTTGGAGAAGGTTCTTGGTTCTTATTTTGGACTTATGATTGAAGGGAGGAATGTTAGCCTCACTCTCATTTGATAAAAACAATTCTAAGTCCAAAATAATTAAATTAATTAAACTCATGAAAGTTGCATTTAATCCTACTTTTTTAGATTGGGTTTGTTCCTCATAGATAGGAGTCAGTTTAGGTCTAGTTGGTTGAGAGATTCTCTCCAACTAGTTAGGCTCCTAAATTAGTTTATGGTTGAGATATTTGCTCAACCAAAGTGTCCAAGATAGACGCACTATCTTGAGACAAATATCCTCTTGTATTTATATTTGTATTATACACATTATTTTATAATGAAATGAGAGAGGAATGCAATGAGGGTCTTAGGCCTTTTCCACCATGTTTATGTCTCTGATAATTTAGTGCGGTTATTTTTTTAAATCCTTCATAAAATAGTGTTCATAAAAGATGTTGCAATTCTTAGTATTGCATAAGACAAACCCTAGTTCAACAATTGCAGCAAAATGGAAGATAATACTCACAAAAAAAATACCACTATTCATCCAAGCATCACTTCGTCAATTCAAAGAAAGTCCCACCATTTAAAACATACCTTCCCCAAAAAAACTTGCCCCACTTGAACCATGCAAAGCCAAAATTTACAAGGAAAATTGCAGATTCCTATGGGATTTCTCCACCAAAACTCCAAGGAAAAATAACAAGAAATGTACCTCTATTTAGAGAGGAGATGCTCAACTTCCCTCATAATAAAATAATAATTTCCTAAGCTAAAATCCCCTAATTAGCCCGAGGGGTCAAAATCCCTCTCTACAAATTAATATTCTAAAATAATACAAATGGGCCTTTGAGGCCACATGTACAAAATCTAGGGGCTCAAGCCCCAAAAGATGATTCTTTCCCATGAGTGAAGGGTAAGTAAAAGGTATTGGTGCAATGTCCAAACTCCAAAGCGTTGAAGAAAGTGTAACTAGGTTCGGGATTTATAATGACACATGATGTAAATTTGTATCTAGCAAATTATTTTGTAAAATTTGAGTCATGGGTTTCATGCTCAAAATTGTTATAGTAGCTCCCATTGTGAGCTCTAGGCTAGGTGATAGGATTGTGTCATTATTGTAATTGTTACACTTGTAAATAATATGTCAAAATGAGAAGTTGTGTCTCCAAGATCAAGGGCAATAACCATGTAAAATTCCTCCTTCCAAAGCAAGGCAAAAGAGCCATTAATTTGGCACAAAGAAGGGTTACACATGCATTGATAGAAAACGGCTTCAAGGCAGATTTCAAGTCCACTTAGGAACAGTGATCAAGTCAACCTACTGAGGCATCACAAGAAGTCTATAAAAGGACCCCTCTCACCTCATTCAAGCACATCAATTCGGTCACTCTCTCATACTCAAGAACTCGGCCAAAATCAGAGATAAAGGTGCGAGGAAAAGGTCAAGACAAGGAGTCGCAGGTCAGCGAGAAAAAGGAGTTTTCTGCCATCCGAAATAGCAAGAAGTTTGTCCATACGTGTGGCAACAGATTGAGTGTTAAAACTGGCAACTAGAGCCAAACTCCATGTGGATCACTTATTTATGGCTTCTGATATTTTTCCTAGATTCCTCTGATCGAGAAGTGTAGGCTTGATCTAAAGATCATCCAATTCCGATAAGTATTTATGGAGATATGAATTTATTTTGATTATGGACAAATTGTCAAGGTCGGCTAGCAAACTTATGTAGGCTCAGAAGCCCAACAATCATGTCTATTCAACCTCAATGTTTGCATATAAATACAAGGAGCATTCTCCTCATTTGGACAATTCAATTCACTCATCTTCTCTCTCTCTCTCTCTCACACGTGTGGCTGGATGGAAGACGTCCTAGGGCAAAGAAGACGCAGAAAGAAGGATGCTAGGGCAGCAGGTCATCTCTTTGACGAGCATTGAAAAAAAGTTGACCTTCAAGGAGTGCAGATTGGGCGTGGTTGCCTCTCCTAGGCAGGCCGCAATTTTTGCCACAAAAATCGAGGTGATCTGACCTCTGGTTTGACCGGTATTGACTGCCCTAGTTTAGGGTTGCAGTTGACTTCAGAAATCTGCAAATTCACTGAACTTTTTGGGTTGTTCAAGGGTTGTTCCTTCAGGCTATTCGAGGACAAGTTAACCGAAAATTGACCAAGTATTTTAGAGGTCAATTTCAGCTAGTTTGACCAAGTTTGACTTTGCTGATCTAGGATTTGCTGCTGCTGATATAAAATTACAGAATTCAAATTTTGTACTATTTCTCTCTGCTAAACTATTGAAGATAAAAGAAGATTTGATCAAAGGGTTTCCTTGCATTGGGATTTGTCCCTGGCTAACCGCCACATCTTGTGTCTCTTGTCTTGGCTTGCTTTCTGTTGATCATTTAATGTTCTATCTGCACTTTAATTAATGTATATGTGATTGCTAATCTGTGGCTAATAAGAAGAAAAATAAGTAAACTGCTCTCAGCATAGAACGTACCATAATTTAACAAAGCTGAGGTGAAGACAAAGCCCAAGCAAGAGAAAGAGAAATCACCGAAGAAAAGGTTGGCAAGGCTATCTTAAAAAGAAATCATGGGGTCTTCAACAAACTTCCCTGCTGAAGACAAACTCCGTGAGAAGTCTGACTATCACGGATGGAATGTGTCTCTCGATCTAACATTAGAAAAGCAGGAAGTGTTGGACCATGTAAGAGGCGGGATTGTTGAGCCTCCATCAAATGCATCTGCTGCTACTAGGAACAAATGGACAAAGGGAGAAGTCAAAGCAAGGAAGATCATCTGGGACTCTATCGACAAGCGCTTGGTGGCCTATGTTTCTGAGTTGAACACCTCCAAGGAAATCTACGATAGACTGGTGAGTTTATTTGAAGTTAATGATGCAAATCAAGTCTTGTTTCTTAGAAATAAGCTGAAGGAAATTAAGAAGGGCAAAGATGAGAGTATGCAAGCATATTTCTTAAGGATCACCGAGATCAAGAACGATCTCCTATCTATTGGAGAAGTAATTCCTGACAGGGAAATGACACTCACAACTCTTAGAGGACTGCCATCTGAATGGTATATATTCAGGACTACTCTTCTCAACAATAACGTAATTCCTGGATTTCAGGAATTAATGGCCAGATGCATTCAAGAAGAAACAAGGATGGAAGAGAAAAAAATGCCCATACTTAAAGGTCATCCCTCTGCCTTTTCTTCTCATACTAAAAGAAGAAACAATTCCGGGGCTAAATTCAAAGGAAAGGCTGGACCAAAGGGTGGAAGAAAAGGACGATGTTATAATTGCAATAAAACAATTCACTATGCAAGGGAGTGCCCTGATAAAAGGGACTCACACCTGAGACGATGATCAAAATCCCTCTCAAGGCAATCAAAGGAATGGCAGGTCAAATGGCAGAGGTAAAAGAAGTGTCGGAAATCAACGAAGAGGACAACCATTCAAGAAGGCAAGAAATTCCAGGTATGAATCTAACACTGTTAACAATAAGCAAGATGAATATTATCTACCAACAGCTCTATCTACTACTGCTCCCCCGGACTCGCTGGGAAACTGGCTTATTGATAGTGGTGCCTCAAGGCACTTCACTCGTTACAAAGAAGCTCTCTATAATCTAATAGAGAAGGAAACCAACCTAGAAATTGTTCTTGGAGATAATTCAAAATATCCCGTGAAAGGCGTAAGAAATGTCACTCTTCAATTGAATCGGGGTAATACCATCCACTTACCTGATGTATTATATGTACCTGATCTCAAAAAGAACCTGGTGTCCATTTCGGCAATGGAAGACAAAGGCTACAAGGTGGCCTTCAGCAATGGCAAGGTACATGTATGGAAAAAGAACTTTAAAGATGCTTTTACTCTTGGGTTTCGAGTTGATTCATTATATCAGGTCGATGGAAGTCCGTTGGGTGTCATGTCTTGTGACACATCTCTTCAGTCCGAACTATGCAATCAGAGGTTTGCTCACCTTCATTATAAAGCTCTACCCGATGTAAGAAAAATGGTGACTGGGATGCCCGAGTGCAGATTAGAGCAAGAAGGTGTATGTCCAGGATGTGCCGAAGGAAAGCTCAAAAGGGGACCATTCCCCTCAAGCCAAAGCAAGACCTCCGATATATTGCAGTTGGTTCACTCAGATATATCTGGTATGATGCCTGTGAACTCCTTGGGAGCATATTTATATTACCTCACTTTTACAGATGATTATTCTCGCAAGACTTGGATATACTTCTCGAAAAAGAAGGATGAAGTGTTCTCCTAGTTTCGACACTTCAAAGCCTTGATCGAGAATCAAACCAAAAAGAAGATCAA
>APFE030377331.1:223517-255581 GCA_000404065.3 Pinus taeda | reverse complement strand
ATTAAACTCACGGAGAATCCAGTATTTCATGACAGGTCAAAGCATATCGGGATCAAATATCATTTCATCAAAGACTATGTTCAGAAGGGAGCTGTGAAGCTTGAGTATATTTCCACTGATGAGCAGGTTGCAGATAAATGACTAAGTGAGTCTTTATTAAAGTGGGGTGAACTAAAAACTAGAAAGTGAGATTTAAATGAGCATTTAATCTCGGCCCTAAATCTCAATCTATTTCATCCATTGGATTTAGGGATTCCCCAAAAGTCACTTAGGGTTAGATTAAAGGAGGAAAAGGAGGAAAAGGTCATTCATTCTTTCATAAGTAGATTGAGAGAAGGAGAGCAAGAGAGCAAGGGAGATTTCTGGACAGGGAGGAGAAGGAGGCAACAGCTTGGCACACATTACCGTGATAATCAGAGTTGCATTAAACTCACGGAGAATCCAGTATTTCATGACAGGTCAAAGCATATCGGGATCAAATATCATTTCATCAGAGACTATGTTCAGAAGGGAGCTGTGAAGCTTGAGTATATTTCCACTGATGAGCAGGTTGCAGATATTCTTACCAAAGCCTTACCACGGGGCAAGCACGTCTACTTCAGAGACAAGATGGGTGTGGTGAGGAACACCTTCCTTGGTAAGAGGGAGTGTTGAAATTTGGTACTAGAGGACACGTGGTTCCCTAAGGCTTTGATCTTTGGCCTAGGGAAAAGTGTCCAGATGAATTTAATTTTTCTCCTAAAGTGACTTTATAATTTTTATAAAGTCAAATCTAATTTAAAACTGACTTTAAGTGATAAAGTTACTAAAGCCTAATTTTAAAGTGACTTTAATAAAGTCAATGTAAAATTAGAAAAGAAAAGTGACTTTGGACATAAATGACTAAGTGGGTCTTTATTAAAGTGGGGTGAATTAAAAAATAGAAAGTGAGACTTAAATGAGCATTTAATCTCAGCCCTAAATCTCAATCTATTTCAGCCATTGGATTTAGGGATTCCCCAAAAGTCACTTAGGGTTAGATTAAAGGAGGAAAAGGTCATTCATTCTTTCATAAGCAGATTGAGAGAAGGAGAGCAAGAGAGCAAGGGAGATTTATGGACAAGGAGGAGAAGGAGGCAGCAGCTTGGCACACATTCCAAGGCAGAGTTTCAGCAAGTCTGTACAGCTGAGTTAGCACACAATGAAAGGCAAATATTGGGCACAATTTTCTAGAAATCCGTACAGCAAATGCACAGAAATCGAGGAGCAGAAATCCATACAGCAAGTGGTTGTACCTTGGCACGCATTTCTAGGCAGAAATCCATACAGCTGTAGAGCTATTTTTCTGCACATAAATCGAGGAAACCGTACAATAGCATGTATGGCAGCTTGCATGCTTTTCTAGGCAGGTCGTACAGCAGCATTTAAGGCTTAAAGTGGGCACGAAAATCGAGGAGGCTGTACAGCAATTATTGCTGTCCTGTTTTGCTGTTTGCAAATATTTTCCAGTTGGCTGTGAGGCACAGAAAACGAGATAAGTTGTAAAAGTTTGCTTGCTGATTTTTTGTTGAATATTTCTCACTGTAAAAAGCATTTTCTGAAATAAGTAGCTCTCGAACTGGTTTTCCCCAAGAGTTGTAGGGGGTTTTTCCAGGGTCACCTTGACCAAAAAACATTGTGTTTAAATGTGTTGAATGGCTGTTTATATGTGCTGATTTTTTTTATTTCTGCATTTTCCAGCATTCTGTGAAATTTCCAGAATTTTTGTTTTCAGCAATATTTATTTTTCAGTTGTTGAATGTATGGATATGGGAAAGGGCATTTAACTATATTGGAGAAATAAGGTGAAACTGAAAACTGGGGTGGGAAATGAGAAATTTTTACAGTTCGATCTTCTTAATATTCTATGTATTATTGATTTTATATATTTGATGTAAAAGAGAAAGAAATTATTATTGTTATTTTATAGCATGGGTTTCATGCTCAAGGTTAAATTGTTCTAGGTCAAAGCACCCATTGTGTGCTTCTAGGTTTTGTCATAGAGTCAAAAGAGTCATTGTCTTATGTAGTAGACCCTATTGGGTATTTTGTAACAAGTCAAAAGAACTTATCTTGAATCAGAAGTGTCAAAATTCCCCTCCAAGACCAAGTCGCCCTGGCAGTGAAAAAGTCGGCAAGTTGCAGCAATTGCAGGATGGTCGAAAAGTGCAAACCTATAGTGAAGGCCGAAAATTTGCTACAGGAATCAAAGTTTTTTAGAGAAGAATTTGTCATTTGAAGATTCTATAAGAAAGAAGAATTTCTTATGGGTTCTCCTCTCTAGGAAAGGTTTTGGCCTTGGCTAGCAACCTACATCTTGTGTCCATTTGTTCTATTGATATTCATGTTTTGGTAGTTGTTTGATGATAGGAACGCCATAATAATCAAGATAATAAGAAGCAAATTATAAGTACATCAAGCCAAAGTAAAAGAACATCACAAGAAATTATCAAGTTTAGAGAAACCACACTTATTCTAGCTGCCCTAGATTTCTCAACATGGTATCAGAGCTAAGGTGACAAGGAAAGGCAGCTTGAAGATCTCTAAATTGGAAAAGGATACATAAGTGCTGAATATAAGAGGAAGAGCATCAAGAAGTTCTAGTCATCACATCACAAAGACCCTATCATATTGAAGGAAGAACTCTTAAAAGAATAAAAGAAGACCTCAAGGATGCTACCTCCATCTCAAATAAAGGACTTTACATATTTGAAGCATCCTGGGAAGCCTCCCACATTCCACATCATCATCCAAAGGAAGCAAGAAGAAGCACTTCATCATTATCAAAGGAATCAAAGTGATCTCCCTCACATTGGAGAAAAGAGAAGACCTCAAGCATTTTTTAAGGAAAAAGAACATCTCTCCTCATCTTGAAGAAGAAGCATTGTCATTTTGAAGAAGGAAGATCATCCCTCACTCATTCTAAATCTCACACTGGTGGAAGACATCATCTTCAAGGGGGCATCTTCATTCGTCAATTTAGTACTTTATATTCATGTCTCAACCTACAAATCAAATGACTACTTTTTGCAAGGAGAACAATAAACTTGTTGGCACATCAAACTTCCTTGCATGGAAGAAAAGAATAGATTTGATTCTCACAAGAAATGAAGTTTTTGATTATGTCAAGGGCTCCATCACAAAGCCTCCTCAGGAACAATCTCAAGCATTATCAAAATATATGAAAGGAGAAATAAGGGCTCAAAGAATCCTCATTGAATGTATCAAGAATTCTCTCATTCCCTTTGTAGCAAAAGTGAAAACATCAAAAGAGATCTATGACAAATTGGTAGAGCTATACTTCGTAAGTACGTCTGGAGAAATAATATCCTTAAGAACCGAATTATACAAAATGAAAGTATCAAAGGAAGAAGGGGTAGCTTCATATCTCATGAAGGTAGCTCAAAAGATCAACTACAAGAGCTAGGAGAGACAATGCCATATCCAGAAATGACCACTTCTGTACTCAATGCATTTCCAAATGAATGGGGCAACTTTGTATCAAACATCTACGTAAAGAAGGAAGCTACAACATTCAGTGATTTATGGGAATTATGTAAGATTGAAGAAACCAAATTAAAAGCAAAGAATGACGTTGATCCCAATTAGTAGTCTCAAGCATTTGCAGCTATGTCAAGGAAGAAGGGAAAGTTTGGGAAGCTTGAGCCAAGAAAGATATTTTAAAAGAAAGTTGACATATCTAAAATTCAATGTTATGAATGTAATGAATATGGGAACTATAAAAGGAATTGTCCTAAACTCAAGAAGTGAAGCCAATGTGACAGAAGAAGTACAAGAACTAGAAGAGGAAAACAAAGAAGGAAGAAGTGAAAGACCTCTACTACTAAAGGCCTCTCATACATTAACTTCATTTTTCAAGATAACAGTCATAATTAAAAGCATTACAATTATGGTAGGATGCACTGTAGATTGAGATGGCATCATTATTAAACGCATAGAAAGATAGCAGAAGTAGCAATTTGCATGGTTGAATCATATCATATAGCAAGATTGGAAGATAAGATCTCATCACACCTTATCAGCATCAAGAAAAAACATTTGCAGAAAAGGATCATCAAGATCCTCCATTCGAATCTTTGTTGGAAAGGTTCAACTCTACTTGAAAGAAGCAAGTGTTACACAAATAGTCTACATTCCACCTAGTGTGGGATCCACAGTTTGGAAGAATCAAGGTATGATGAAAGAAACATGCAGCATGATAATTTAGTTGAAGTATTTTTCCATCTTCAAGCAAGGGAAAGGAAGCTGCTAAAGGAAGTTTAGATGACCACATGAAGGAATGGGTATGCACATATTTGGTAATTTTTAATAGTAGATGAAGTCATATCATCGCTTAGTTGCAGATAGAATGGTTAGAATGTTGTATCTCATGAACATGATTAAAGAAGAAGGATCTCTTCCTTACGAATGACACATGAAGGCATAAAAACAAGATGCCATGAACTCTTCTACATTATGACATGATAGAATCAACATCATATGACCTCATAAAGAATATGAGGTGGTGGGCAACAATTGTTCCTATGCAAGAGGAGCTATGTGTAGAAATCCCGAGAAAGTCGTATGTGAAGAAGTTGAAAGGAGAGTTCGTGAAGATGTATCTACAACTACATAGATAAGATGATTAATCAACATCTGATAACAATTAGAAGGATTATCTACGACATCTCCATGAAGAAGCTAAGAAGACTCTAATAAGTATAGTAGGAGAACCTTGATAGTAAATGTCTTGGAGATGGATTCATATAGTTTACCGAAAGATGTTGACGTTGCAAAAGCAAATGTTATGATGAAGGGCCATCTTGAAGAGGTAATTCTATTTTTGAAGTTCAATTTTAATTTTTTAAAAACAAGCATCTGGTTGGCTTGGAACAGGGCTACCGACAGAAAGTTGTAGAAATACACCTACAACTAGTACACATAAAATTGGATGGATGATTTTGAAAGGAACATGACTTGGAAAAGGTAGCAATATAAAGGATATCCAGATGATGACAAAGAATATCACTTTCTGATGATAAGAAGGATGACATGACTAGCAGTAATTGGTTCACCACTATAGGAAAGTGATGATAAAGATGATCGAAGCCCTACGAAGAAGTTATAGAAGAAGATGGCTCCATGATGTAGAAGTTGAAGTTTATTCATGACTTGATGATGCAGAAAGAAGAGCCCTACAGACAGTTGATAGTACCATGATCTCCACGAGGATGAGGTAGGGCATCCAATAAGCAAGAGTAGTCAAAGAGGAGATTCCTTGAAGTTTTGTAAATCCAAAAAGGGAATGGTCCTAAAAGGACATACCTTCTGAACATCTAGATGAGGTATGTGCCTTGAGCATCAATGATGGTGTTTATAAATCATTGTCTACCCAACATTGTGCTCTAATCTAGTGGAGAGATAGAATTGTTAGTCAAGGCCTTGTTATATGACAATGTTGGTTGATATGATGAGATGCAATAATATAAGCTGAAAAGATAGCTTATGACATGGCTTAACAATCTGACTCTTCTTATGAGAATTCTCCAGTATGAGAATGTCCATGTACCATCAATGTATTATGAATACCTCCCTAGTTAAGAGGGAGTGTTGAATTGTGTAACTAGATTCAATCTTCATAATATTCTATGTACAATTAATTTTATATGTTTGATGTAAAAGAGAAAGAAAATTATTATTGTTATTTTACAGCATGGTTTACATGCTCAAGGTTAAATTGCTCTAGGTCAAAGCACCCATTGTGTGCTTCTAGGTTTTGTCAGAGAGTCAAAAGAGTCATTATCTTATGTAGTAGACCATATTGGGCATTTTGTAATAAGTCAAACGAATGTATCTTGAGTCAAAAGTGTCAAAATTCCCCTCCAAGACCAAGTCGGCTTGGTAGTGAAGAAGTCAGCCTAATTAGGGTTATTCGTCCTCCTTGAAAGTGTTAAGAATTCAATAGGGCAATGTATATGTTAATTCTCTTAACTTGATAACTATTTGTGTTACCTTTTCACTTATTAGCTTTGATCTTTATTATTCCAATGTGCAATACATCAAACAACTAACCAAAATAGTAAGAACAATGACACAATATATAGGCTGCAAGTGGGGCCAAAACCCCTCCTCTTGAGGGGAAAACCCGAAAAATCTCTTCTTATCTTTTAGATCTTTCAATTGATGAATACCATGACCTAGACTCAGACAAATACCCTCCAAGATCAAGTCTTCCTCAGCCTCCAATTGCAATATCTTCGACTTCCCAGTAAATCTGAAATTATGTTGCCTAGCAACTGCTACAATTGTTGCTTCTTCTCTAGGAGATTTTGATCTCCCTCTAACTGCTCTTCCCTTGACTTCGCTTGCCTTTATTTGAGTCTTAGGGCTAGTAGGAAACCTTAAGCGACCTTTGCTTGCCTTCTTGCTCTTTTTGCTTCCAAAATCAAACCTTAGACTTCCCAATGCAAAAACCCTAACTTCGTACTTCCAGAGGAATCTCCTGCTCAGATTTTGCACTGCCCCAAAAGATTTTGCTGCCCAGAAGAAACTGTTGCCCAGATTTCGCACTGCCCCAGAAGATTTTGCTACCCAAATTTCGTACTACACCAAAAGATTTTGCTGCCCAAATTTCGTGATGCCCCAAAAGATTCTGCTCCCCAAATTTCATATAAGAGATGAGTGAGTGAATGATCCAAATGGAGGACAAGTTCTTCTTATACATAGCCTTCCTTCAAGCGTGGACATGTCTCTTCACTTAGGATGACTTGACAGCTCATGTAAGCCGACTTGATCTTGGAGGTATTTTGACATTTTCAAGACAAAATAAATTTTCTTTTACAGTTTACAATGTGCCCATAGTGTCCTCCATATATGACAATGACTTCTATACCTAGGACAAACCCTAAAAGTACTCAATAGGTGCTTGACCTATAAAATAAAAGAACTTGAGCATGAAACCCATGCTCCAATAATAATAATTTATTTTTCTTTTTATATATACCTAAGAGGTCACAAGTTCAAAACCAGAGGGGGGTAGAGTATGTATGCCTTCGTAGACTTAGCAGTCAAATCGCTACGCGGAGGTGGGTCCCTCATTCCACAAACAAGGGGTTCTCATACACCATTTGGTGTCTGGCTTGGTTGTGACCTTAAAAATGGATATTATTGTTATTATTATTATTGAAAGATTACATTTCATACTAACGAAGGTTGAACCTAATTACACATTTTTCAACAGAAACCCTATATATAAGAGACCATTCGACTTCATTTGGACTCTCACTCACTCATTCACTCTAGGAAGTGAAGACAAGAAGTAAAAGGGCAAGCGAAGGTTTAGAAGGAAGAAGGCAAGACGAAATTCTGAATTTTACTCTCTCCATCTCTCACACGTGCGAAAAGAAGCTACGGTTTCTGCAGCTACATGGACGAAAAATTTTGCCCTCAAGAAGGACCAAAATCTAAAGTAAGGAAGCTTATTTGATGATCTACTACTCTAGAAGGAAGAAGCAAGCCAAGCAAAGAAGAAAGGAGACCAAAATTAGTCTCTTTCTACCACGAGGGAAAGTTGCAGGAGGGCCGAAAAAATGCAGACCTGCAATGAAGGCCGAAAATTTGTTGCAAGACAAAGTTGTGCAAATAGAGAAGATTTGACTTGGATTGACTCTGTGCAAGAAAAGCTCGTCTAGAAGGAAGGTTGACTTAGTCTTGGAGGGGTCTCTATCTTGGGTCTATCGGTCTTGGAATTCGTCATTTGAAGATTCTATAAGAAGAGAAAAAATTCTTGTCAGTTTTCCTCTCTAGGAGAGGTTTTGGCCCTAGCTAGCAACCTACATCTTGTGTCCATTTGTTCTATTGATCTTCATGTTTTGGTAGAGCTATTTGATAATAAGAACACCATAATAATCAAGATCAGAAGAAGCAAATTATATGAACATCAAGCTAAAGTAAAAGAACATCACAAGCAGTTATCAAGTTTAGAGAAATCACACCTATTCTAGTTTCCCTAGATTTCTCATGAAGGACCAAGTCGGCCCTGTAAGGGACTATTCGACCTACTGGATGTGTATATATAGAGAGCAATTCGACTATATTTGGACACACCATTAGAAACTTTGATTTTTGTGCAAGCAAGGCCAAGAAGATAACCAAAAATCAAAGGAGAAAGAGAAAAAATCAAAGGGGAAAGAGTGAAGGTTAAGGAGGAAGAAAAATTGAACTTTTGTTTGTCTTTGTTCACACGTGCAAAGTACTAGGGCAACTTTGTGCAAAGGTGTTGGGGCAACTCTACGAAGGTATTGGGGCAACTCTACAAAGTTGTAGGTCCAAAATTCAAATTTGAAGAGATTTCACCATCATTGACTTGGTTGGACTTGATTTGGTTGATAAAGGCTTTAAAGAGGGTTGACTTAGGTCTTGTGGAAGGTCTTGGTCTTGGTTTTCGGGTTTTGAATTTCTCACTTTGATATTATTCTATAAGAAGAGAATTTGGTTGCGTTTCCCCCTTCTGGGTTTTTCCCTGGCTTGGAGCCTATGTATTGTGTTTATTGTCTTTTGTGATCTTAATGGTTTATGGTTTTGGTAATTGTTTGATGAAGAGAATAATAAAAGTAATAAGAAGCCAACATATAATCACAAGCAATTATCTAGTAAGAGAAATCAACCCCAATTTGCTAGCCTATTGGTTTCTCAACACAAATGAATATTCATCTTCCCACCATCCCCAAATGGGGGGTTTCTTTTACCAGAGATCTTAGATCTTCCCTAAAAAAATGGATTCAAAAGAGGCAATCTCCAAGGTGCATTTTCATCATAATTAAGGGGCTACAATGATCAATTCTTGGGCTAAATCAGCATTGAGGATATTGTTGATCAACCCTCTTATGCACCTTTGTTAAATTTTAAAACCTCTTCAACAAAGCTCAGCTCGCTTCAAAATACATCAGCTTCAATAAGGATGGGTCAACTCCAAAATATTACCAAAACCCTTTGTATCCACCCATATATATTATATATATCTCACACGTCAAACTCATTTTTTAATGTCCTTTGTGCCCCGTGTCTTGTTGTTATTTGACTTAGCTATATTGTTTCTTCACTTTTGTATCACTTCATAGAAGGAAAATGAGATTAATGAACCTATTGGAACAATTTTTGAGTTCTTTGATTTCAGGTCTAGAACTTTTGGGTCCATTTTGAGGCCTTAAAAAATGACACATTTGAGGGTTGTACAAGTGATCAACCCTTCCATCACCATGGAGCTCATTAATAGATTTCCAACAGTATGAGAAATTCATGCCCTAGCATGTTGACCAAGCCAAACATGATTTTACGGTCCTTCAATTAAGGGTTAGAACTTCTATGTCCATTATGGGGCCTTAAAGATAACACTTCTTAGATCAGCCCTTCCATCATTGTAGAGCTTATTGAGAGCTTTCCAATGATACATAGAAAAGTTTTGAAAGTCGAAATCCAAATCAAAACCAGTTGAGGGTCCAACCAAACCTGAATTAGAATTGGCGTTGTTACATTGAAGAATTTTGTTCTCAATTGACAATCAACCAAACACTAACCCCAACATAGTGGACAGATAGCATTATGCTAGACTCTAAAGTTCTCCACCATTTGCTATGGTCAACTATCTCCCATCTAGCATTCTTCTTGAAGCATGTTTTTTGAAGGAAGGTGAATCATCTATCAAAATGTCCTCTAACCATTCTAGCAATCATGTGCTTTCATTTAATGCCATGGGCATATTCATATGGATCACAAGGAAAACTAGATGATTGACTGATCACGATTGTATCCTTGTTCCCACACTTCACTTCGAAGGTTATTCTTTCACTCTAGTCCAGTGGGACCTCCTCTGAGGCCTTAGGGTTTAGGAAGAGCACTATTGGGGAGGAACAAATTGATATAGTATGTCCAAGGTAATCCATATTTACCACTTTCCATCTCTCTCAATTATCCATCTCCATTCCTTGGGTTAATAGTCATTGGTCATTGTGATTGGCACCCTATATCCACATCCTTAAGTCAGAGCCCTGAAACTTGGCCCCAAAGGTTGATGCAGTTAAAACAACGACAAAAGCATATGAAGCCACAATGGAAAGAAAATGTAAAATACAAAAGATGGCTGGAATTTACTTAGCGCATGGGCAAAAGCATAACATGAGCTCTACCTCCCTCATTAGCCATCACCCAGTTCCTCAAGCACTTAGTGCTTCACCTAAAGTAAACTCTTGAATGTCCCAACCCTAATGAGCAAAAAATTGCTACATCTTAAATGGATATGGGAAAAGTAAAGCAAGTTTGGGCTCCTGAGTTATGCACCAAATAAAGATAAATTATTAAAGCAAAAGGCATATAAAAGTGCATTCTTCATGGTATGTAAAAGTGTTTTTCTTGAATCCTTCAAGAGAACTCTTATATGTGCATCTCTTGAACTTAAAATCTCCCATTTAAGGAAGTTGTTAGGCTTTGTAAGAAGAGACTCCAACTCTCTCAAACTCTTCATCAAAGCCATCTTCATAGAATTTTCCCTAAAAGACTCCATTGCCAAATTAAATCTAGTAGGTGCCAATCAAATTTATCTATATATACATTTTCTCTCTCTTATTTCTAAATTCTAGGTATCTAGGGTTAGGGTTAGGTTTTCTTGAAAATGTGTTAAATAGTAATTTTACTTGATGTGTTATTTTCCTCTTAATAGGGATTGCATTTAATAATTGGAAAAAAGCAAAATCTAACATTAATGGCATAACAAAATGTTCAATTTTAGGTATGTTCTATGCTAGATCAATTTTCACAATTAGCTCAATATCTTTTCCACATTAGCAATCACATCATCATTAAAGTAAACTGCAGATAGAACATAAATATAAATCGCAGAAGACAAGCCAAGACAAAAGGACACAAGATGTGGCGCTAGCCAGGGACAAACCCCATTGCGGGGAAACCCTTGATCAATTCTTCTTATATGTTCTTCAATAGTTCAGCAGAGAGAGAGAGAGATAGTACATATACATCAGAAGTCAACACTTTGACTTGACAAGATAAAAGCAGAGATCTTCACCATGAAGATGACACAATGCAGTTATACTCCTGACACTGAGGACTGCAGCTCGGAGAGCAGCCTTCAATCTTCAAATGGTTTGAAGCATAAGGTCCTTCAAGGTGAGACCCTTACATCATCATGCTGCTCCTGACAGTTGAACCAACCTCAACATAATAATACTAACCCATGACACTTAGCTATGTCCATCTTATATTACAACAGCATCAAACAGTCCTCTAATAGCTTCAGCAGCATGACAGCTCCATATATATATTATGCTAATGATCTGAGCACTCAAATACTCATACGAAATATAGATTGTGGTGTTATGGCCTGCGGCCTAACACAGTCTTCCTCTGTTTCTCACAAGGATGTTTGTACCTTCATACAGTCAGCTCTTCAATTTGCCTTCTATTAATGACAAAGTTCCACCAATCTCACTGAACATAGGCCTATATTAATCTGCCCACTAACAGTCCCTCTTGCTGCTCCAAAGGTTTCCAACCAAGGTCTTCAACACAGTGATTTCTCTCATAGAATTTACTGTTCATAACCTTCATCAAGTTCACACCATTTTCTCCATCCAAGTGACTGTACTATTATTAACACAGTCCTAACATATGTTGCCTTGCTTGACAGAATTCAACGTATACCCTTCAGCACTCTTCTCCATGTCATACAAGCTGCTTTCAGACCTTCCTCATCTGCCTGAAGCTTGACGTTGTTGCTGTCCAAATCTGAGGTCAAATTAGGCATCTTTAGCTATGGTAAGATTCCTCCATAGGTGGGACTGGGGCATGCTTGAATAGTCTTCCTTTTGACTGCGATAAGGGCTCCTCTTTCCAGCAAATAGGAATCCTCCTCTTGCTGCATAGAACCCTCATTGACTGCGGATTATATTACCTTTGAGGATCTGGTTAGGGCAGTCTAGAGGCCAGTTGAGATTGCGTATTAGAGGACTGCGTCTAGGGAGATGAGGCCTCCTATTTCCAGCTTATAAGAGTCTTCTTAAATTGCGGATGTAGGGCAACATCTAGTGTGGAATAAGGCCAGTAGTTAGGGCGTATATGGACTGTGACTAGGGCACGAACAGAATTGCAGCTAGGGCTCTTTTGAACAGCGTAGTCTCTCTCCCTAGGGTTGCATATAGGTGCCTTTTAGGACAGTGGATAGGGTCTCTTCTTAGGGTTGCGTATAGGTGCCTTTTAGGACAATGGATAGGGTCTCTTTTTAGACCCTCCATGGCTGCATGTCACTGCTTCTTCATAGGACAGCGTTAGGGCTTCCTTTGTCGTACTAAATCTCCCTTTCCTCCTACGTCTAGGGCTTCTTCATTAGGGCAATGTAGAGCCTAGGGCACTCCCTCTAGATTAGGGCAGCGTTATCCCTTAGGATCTCTCCTCCTACTAAAACCCAAAGACAAGTAGAGAGGAAGAGATCCCAAGTGTGTGTTGAAATGACTTGAAAGCCACCTCTATTTATACTAAAACGTTGAGCACAAGTGGGGTTTATTTGGTTGCTGGCCGACCTTGACGAATTGTCCCATAATACTACTAAATTCATATCTCCATGAATACTTATCGGAATCAGATGATCTTTAGATCAATCCTACACCTCTCGATGAGAGGGATCCAAGAAAAATATCAACTGCCACTAATAAGATGACCCACATGGAGTTTGGCCCTAGTTGCCAATTTTAACACAAAACCCTATAATTAGGGTTGATATCATCTTTTCCATTGTTGTTTTATGCATGTTTTAGCCATAAAGACTCACTTGGCTATTTCGTCTATCTTTATATGACATTACATGCCATGTCATTCAAGGTCTCTAAAACCCTAACTTATAACAGCTCACTAATATATTTACAAGGTCTAGGAAGAGAGTATCTGAACCCTGGTAAAGATTATCATAGCCTTCTAGGCTCCGCCATTACCTTATCCCAATCACAAACCTTTCCTCACCTTAAACCCTTATTGTTGAATATCCTTTGGATTATCTATTTAGCAGTGTTGTGAACATCTCGATAACATCCCGATTCTATCTCGAAATCACAATTTTTTGGCCTGGCTGTTGTTTGCCGATTTTTACCGATATTTTGATGGTATCTTGATTTTGTCGATTTTTACTGATATTTTGATGATATCTTGATTTTGCAAATTTTTACCAATATTTTCCTGGTTTTTACGTTTTTTAGTTTTCTGGACCCTTGCTGATTTTATCCCAATGTCAATGTTCGCAACATTGCTATTTAAGGGAGCCTCCCTTGTGAGATTTAATTCACCACTAAACAGTTGGAAAAAGGTCGTTGAGGTGACAGTGGTGGCCAATCTGTTGTTGCCATAAGCTCTAGATTTGCCTAGTGAGACATTGCACTAGGCCTGCTAGATTTTGCAGTAACAGGACCACTTTATAGTTTATGAATCAATTTACTACAAAAATAAATAAAACATGAAAAATTTAATTTAAAAATTATATTCATGTGCATCAATGTAAATCCAAAATTCCAAACCATTAGAGACTCTTGCTCAAATTGGAGTCTTTGCTTAAGTGAATTTATCTCCCACGATGGACTCCATAAATCATGTTAGTTAACAAAATTTTTGAATTATCTTCTTGAATCTTCATTGATCTAAGTCTACATGCTATAACAAAAGTAAATTATGAATTTATCCTCCCCATTTGATTGTTCTTGATTCAAGATAATAATATGGGGGTTTTCAACTTCCAAGGGCCACTATGGGGATCGAAAGGGAAGCCAGTGATCCCCACGGTATCAGTGAATCACTCCACAATACATATGCCAAAAGCAATGGCAACCCTTGACTTCACCTCCTCAGCTCAATGAAAGGCATTGAATTTCTCCTTTGCTCTCAGTCCACTGCTGCTTTCAAAATGAGTCCAAAAGTCACAAAAACAGATTTTATAAACAACCTGCCCCGAACTGATTCAGTACACAACTGGCTGAACTGGCAAGTTTGGATCGCTTCCATACCAAACCTGTCCCCAAGCCAAACTGAGGCCCAGTTTGATGCTTTTGGGGGGATGGCCAGCTGAACAAGCAGGTCCTGTTTGATTTGGCAAGTTTTTAAAACACTGGTATATCATATTCAAGAAACAGAGTTAGTGTGAGAAAGTTATGCCCCAACAAGTTGACTGAGCTAAACATGAATAATCTCAAAATTTCCAAAGGAAGTTGAGGAGACATCAAAATCCCTAAATCTAAACCTAGCTCCAATAAAAAGAGGGGAGAAGAGGATTTGGTATCAATATTATGCTGGGATTCAGTTCTCTAGTCAGATTTCTGTTCCATACCCAAGCATGCCAAAGAACTGAAATACACAATACAGAAGATAAGCAAGACAACCTGTACAAGCCCATACCAGGCTACAATGCCAATTGAACTCCATACTGAAAAAAATCTTGTGTGGAATTTTTTCATTGTAATCCTGATAAAAGAATAAAGGCACAGTCCTTCATCTTGCAGGAGGTTTCCCCATACAGGTTTCTCCTAGGTAAAATTTTGTGTTCTTTTTGTCCAGTATATAATTTGATGTAGTTTTTATGGATGCTTTTACTTTACTGCTACAAAAGCATTAACATAAGTAATTTCTACACACTAGACTGAAATTTCATCATATTTTCAGCATCACTTTCCATAGAAAAAGTGGATGGCTAGAGATGTGTTGTGATGAACTGTCCAGTGTAATATCTACGGCCATCTACAGATCAGCCACAATGGATCATCTTCCATGATATTGTCTCTCCCACTTCCCCGAATTCTGTAAACTATTGTAATACAAGGAATATGAACAGACAGGAGACAAATCACACCATCTTCCTTAGGTTACTTATACAGGTCATTACTTGTAAACAGGCTTGGATAGCTGAAATTGTTTTGTTAATTAAAGACTTCATGCTGTTCGTATTTCATGCTGGAATAAGTTTCTGTTAATGAGAATTTTCAAGTTGATTTGCTCCCCAAACATTTGGCCAATGTCGTTGTGAATGTTTGATTTTGTATGTGTTGCTAAGTTTTATCAATCACATCATGATATAAATATTAAAGACTGTTTATGGATAATGAAGTCACTGTAATTTGTGTTGTGACTGCACGAATTCTATGCACTTTCTCTTCCGTTCCAGATCATTGGTTTACATAAATAAACAGAAAATACTCTCTACTCAAAGTCACACCTATGACCTGAACATTCATATATCTCGTTTTGACTCTCTCCACATTACCTACCATCATTTCTTATGTTCCTTTGCACCACCTCAGACCACAAACTTGTTCAGAAACAAAAAAATGCCCAGAATTGAGAACTGACCTGTAACAGTTCTCCCATGCGTCCATCTTTTGTTCCTCCAACAAATTGGCATAAATACCACACACCAGCATTTGCAAAATCCTGAACATGCACGTTTTCATATTACAATTCCATTAATACTATGCAAAAACCAAACGCTGACCATAAGCGTTGTTATCATTCAATCCAGCTGAATTTTTTGGACAGATTTTCAACTCTACTTCACTAGTAACTGATGGTCAAAAATATGAATTGATTTTAATCAGCAATATGGAAAATGCATGGCATGCACGTGAGTTTAAGGAGGAGGTCAGTGAATAGAAACAATTTCTCTACCTGTTTATCTTCCAGTGACACAATCTTCCCCTCCTGTTTAAAGACATTACACAGGTGTCAGTATCCATTAAGCAAAATAATTGGTATGAGAAATATGTATGCAAATCAAATACCAGTTTAATAATTAGTCACATGACTTACCAGTCCAGAGACCATTTTTTGAATTGCATCTATGTCAAATCCAATCTGTGAAAGGTCTTCGCGGACTTCAGATACCTGCAAAAAAACATTCAATATTCCCGAACTCCACTTGAAAATAGTCTACAGATATCGACCTTCTTAAAATGAAAAAGTAGACCAACAATACAAAAGACCACATCAAGGTATCTAGAAATACCAGCACAAAATCAATTAAGATTCATAAATTCCAAATTGGAAATAGTCTCAAGTTCTTGACCTTCTTACAATGAAAACTAACCTAACAATATAAAAGACAACATATAAGTATCTAGAAAAACACACAACATACCTCATTCTTAATTAATTTAGATATTTCCTTCTGCTCATCCATCTTTCCATCTAAGCATTCAATTCTCTGGGTCAGGTGTCTCTTTGTGGCCTGAACAATATTAACAGCATTAAAAATCACATCCTACTTCCAAAACATCAACCAAATAAAATAGAAGTTGACAACCACACAGTAGAAACACTCATCAAAGGATCTTAAAAGAAACACATTAGAAACCTACAGCAAGAGCTGCTGAAACTTGATCCAATTGCTTCGTCATACTTGCAACAGCATTTGTCATATTACGTTTGGTAACATACATGAGATCCGAAAAGGACCATCCCTGGAAATCAGAATAAGTTAAGATCATTTGTACAAATATAATCCAATAATATTAATTGTTTTTCACCAAAGAAAAGTAAAGGCATGTTACCAAGTTACCATGGAATTTCGATTTGCAGTACTCATAAATCCTAAGTTTTAGGATAAAGCACATGGCCATATAGTCAGATAAACACAAAGTATACAAATTATTTCACCTACATCTGATATGATTTTAAATTCTACAAGCATCACAATCAGTATCAGAGATAGTAGAACATGATGTTTCAAGAGACTTCAATTTCTCAATCAAACATGCATTATTCAAATTTCCTATTCAGTTAACATGATTTTCTAAATTTTAAGTATCGTCAAGCGCAGCTGCCAACAAACAAAATGTGACCAGTGCAAGAGGAGATTCGAGACAAAAATGAAAATACTACTCTACTCCTACTCCATAAGCAAAATAAATATTTGATGCAAGCCGAACACAGAACGACTTCAAGGATTGCATAAAAGTGCATTCACCATGAATAACTTACTTTCCACCACATATAGCAGTAACCCATTGCTCCCAGAGCAGCGACTGGCATCAAAAGAGATGCAGCATTACCTGTGGATTCATAAAGTAGCCTGTATTAATTTACACACTACAGAAAATAGAATCAATTTGATTAAAACAACCTTTGGTGTAATGCTGAAAAAAATATATAACTAATATATTTACCCCCCAAAAATAGAATTTACTTTCCGCATCCAAATTACATTTGTTAGTAAGCCTTAAAACGGGACGAAAATATGAAAATCATTTCACATATATCTACAGTTCTTACAATTTTTGTCTTTTAAAAATAGCTATCTTGAACTCAATCCTTAACACTATATCATTACCAAGAGTTCCACTTCAGTTTATACAATTAGAGCATACCACTTTGGCTAGTGTTCCCATTCAAAACTGTTATTGGTCTGGAAGATGCCAGCTGCCTTACTTCTTGTGCCAAACGGCGTATCTGGAAATTAAAAACAGAAATACCAGTTAATATCCATTGTCTGGACTCTGAACATTAAAAACAGAAATACCTGTTAATATCCATTGTCTAAATTAAATATTCTTGAACAGTAAATCAACCTTGAATTGGTTTTCTTTTAATTGGAAAAAGTCATTGCATACAAGGATAGACTGGTATAGATTAGTGTTTTGTATCTTAATACACCAGTTATAACCAAATAACCTGCAACGAAAGAAAGATCAGTGCAAGAAGAGAAAATAGTTACTAAGGAGAAGTCATCAATAAGTCAAGAATAAACACAGATTGTAAGATATGGAGCCGGATGCCAAACAATACATGCCAATTGCACACAAGTCAACAACTGTGAGAGTCAGACAAGTACACAACAGAAAACAAATCAGATTTACAGTAAGCCAACAAGAAGTAGGAACAAGAACCATACTGTCATAAACATAATAATAATAATAATAATAATCTAATTTTAAAAGCATGACCTAACTAGACACAAAATTAATATAAGAGACCCTCTTGTTGGTATGGCATGGGACCCATGCATACAGTGATTTTACTGCTCAAATCTATGGAGGTGTAGATATCTCAGGGCTGCGGGGGATTGTCCCTCCTTTTAGGCCGACTTGAGGATAGTTTGCAGGCCAACTTGTTAAGCTTGCTTCGGATGGCTTCTTTGGTGGTGTAACATGCTTGAGGGAGCTTCTTTGATAGTGCCTTTGCATAGAAGGGGACTTGACTTTGCTTGGCACTGACTTCTTTGACTCTTATACACAATGTAACATACCCTTAAGGTCTTTACCATAATTCTTTTGACCTTTTGACTTACCTATAGCACTTTAACATGTGCTAGACCTACTTCAATGAGCAAGAAACTCATTGACATATATTATAAAAATAATATTTTTTTCTTGAATAAATACAAATATCAAAAGTACATTTATGAAGACCGAACCTAGTTACATTTCCTTCAACAGATTCTAGCATTCTGAAGACTCAACAGCAGATCTGAACTCTTAAATCAGGTATTTGCGAACCCCTGTAACAAATCAAGCATCCTGACATAGACAATTCAGAATTCCTAAAGCATATTAGAACTCTTAAAGCAGTTGTGGATTTCTGTAGTAGAGTAGACAGGCACCTGAAGGGACCGGTTTGTGTAACCAAGGCAGGAATTAGTATGGTCTTGAGGGAAACTTAGGTATTTTAAACAGACAAGGACTCATGTAGGGTTTTAGGAGCTAGACTGAATCTGGAACTCTGGTTAGTGTATCAAATTATCAATACAATATTAAATTTACTTTGAATCGTATTGTGTGGATGTAGGTTATTGTGCCCTACTGTTGTGAGAAGTTGACGAACAATACACATTCTGTTGGGTTTGTTGAATCGTTGAATGAAGGATTGAATTCGTAAAGTGTTACATTGCTATGTTAGTTTGTGCATCATTAAGAAAGATTGGTATTGTTCATCAATTGTATTGAATTAAATGTGTATTGGAAAAGGATTTTTGTAAAAGCAAAAAAATTTCCCTAGAATATTAGAGGTGATGTCAAATTCTTAAAGTAAAAGGATGACTTTTAATTAAATTTTTAACATTACCATGAAATGACTCGGGATGTTTAAGAGCGGTTTCAACCTCATTGGATTTCATATGGAGAAACTAGATTTTTAGATATCACTGAATATCCTGCAGACTTAATGCTTTTCAGGATTTCAAGATTTAGGGGATTGCAAAGTTTCCAATTGATTCTATATATTTAAATCGGCCATTTAAAAATATATATATATTATATATATATATAATATATATCCTTTGATTTGTTTTAACTTTGGTCACATTTAAAAGATCTTAATTGATCATTTACCACATTGGTCTTGCTTCATAAAGCGTGGCACATCGAGTTTTTTTTTTTTTTAAGGAATAATTAAATTGTTAAACTAAAAGTTTCTTCTTGGTGTCTTTTTGCGCTAAGGGTAAAATCTCTAAAAGAAAACTTGTGTGGTATTAAGCATTTTATCTTCTCCATAGTCAAACACACATAATTTTCTTGTATCTAAAGATTCACTATAGGAAAGTGGAAAATTTTCCTAGATTTAAACCACTAAGCACAAATCATTTTAATTCTAGGATTGTGAATTGTTTAGCATTTAAATTTCATGATTTTTCAAAGTATTTAGATTTTTAGAAATTTAATTGCTAGAACATTTTGCATCTATTGAGATTGATCGTCATATTAATTGCTTGAATTATTTGATGTGAATATTTCAAGTACTCTGTCATGAAATTGTAATGAATTGCATATGTTTTGCTAAGTATTTTGTGAGCATCTGTAGGTGTTGACATTTAATTATTCATGATCGTCGTTTTGCCACATTTATAAATTGCTCTAGATAACTTGTTTCTGTTTAGTCTACGATTAATTCAATATAAAGGAATTGGTCTATAATCAATTTTATCTTGTGGTTGTGTCTTATTATAATCTATCCATCTCAATTGACCAAGACTTGCTTTAATTCATCAAGTTGTTCATCCTTAAAATCTCCTAGAGCATGTGTTCCATAGATTGTCTTCATCCATTCACCTTAGAGACTACCACCTTGACTTGTCTAGGAGAGAGTCTAAACGGAGTGAGTAAGGATTAGAGTGACAGCCCTTACTCTGAGTGTTGTCACTATGCCTAGACACTTTGTGCGACAACAGTCTAATTTTCCATGCTTTTTCTCAAAAAATGTTTCACAATTACTATTTTTACTAAAAACAAATCACCATTATTCTATGAGATAGAATTATTTTACCTTCAAAATCATCAAAATCTTATAGAAACTATATAAAATCCTTAGAAATTTAATAATTTTTACAAAAATATCACCAAACATTTTACAGTTTACATATAAAGGACTAGTAAGATTCACCAAGGCTTTTACACTTTAATAGAGATTTTCATTCTTAAACTTTTCCATGTGTGATATAGGAACAGTTTATTGATTTTGGTACATTAATCACATCTTGTTGATTTTAGGTATGTTCTATGCTTAGAGCAATTTATTTCAATTCTCACAGTTAGCTCCATAACTTTTCCAGATTAGCAATCACATCAGCATTAAAGTAGCAGACAGAACATAAACATAAATCGCAGAAGACAAGCCAAGACAAGAGAACACAAGATGTGGCGCTAGCCAGGGACAAACCCCATGTGGGGGAAACCCTTGATCAATTCTTCTTATATGTTCTTCAATAGTTCAGCAGAAAGAGAGAGAGAGTAAGTTTACAACAGAAGTCAACACTTTGACTTATCTAGATAAGAGCATAGATCATCTCTAAGAAGAATGATACATGGAATCAGTTGAAGACATGCTGCTTCAACTAATTCTCCAAAGTGACTCCTTCACCTATCGTTGTGTTTGCATTTCGTCATCATGCTACACCTCACCACGTTGCACCATGCTGCACCCATCATCACTATGTTGCATCTCATCACGCTTCATTAATCATGATTGTACCCATCACTGTACTGCATTATTGTGCCATTGTTGCACCGTTGTTGCCATCCTGACCTATGTGTTGGCTGCAGCTTTCTTGCTTGTTGTCCCTTGCTTGCTTGTTGTCCCTAGCATGCTTGTTGTCCTTAGCATGCTTGTTGTTGCATGCTAGTTGTCCCTTGCATGCTAGCTGTAACATTGCATGCTTCGTGTATTTGCTGCTAAGTACCATACAACTGCCCCAATGTTAGTTAGTTGTCCCTTGCATTTTGCTCTCCTTCGGAGATAGATGCTCCGGCTGTTTCGGCAATTCTCGGCAGTTCTCTCAGTTCCGGCTATTCCCAATAGTTCCAGTTGTCCCCGGCATTTCCGGCAGTTCCGATTTTTCCGGCATTTCCGGCTTTTCCAGCAGCACCGGCTTTTCTGGCAGTTCCGGCTTTTCCATCTTTTCTGACCGTTCCGTCTTTTCTGACAGTTCCAGCTTTTCCGGCAGTTCCAACTTTTTCGACAGTTCCGATTTTTCGGTCTTTTTCGACATTTCTGGCAGTTCCGTCTTTTCCAGCAGTTTCATCTCTTCCGGCAGTTCCGTCTTTTCCGGCTTTTCTAGCAGTTCCAGTAGTTCCAGCTTTTCCAGCTTTTCTGGTAGTTCTGTCTTTTCCGACAATTCCAGCTTTTCCGGTAGTTCCGACTTTTCCGGCAGTTTCGGCTTTTCCAGTAGTTCTGGATCAGGTCAACATTATTCCTTAGGATTTCTCCTCCTACTAAAACCCAAAGACAAGTAGAGAGAGGAAGAGATCACAAGTGTGTTGAAACTTGAAATGACTTGAAGGCCAACTCTATTTATACTAAAACGTTGAGCACGTGGGGTTTATTTGGTTGTTGGCCAACCTTGACGAATTGTTTTATAACGCAAATAAATTCATAACTCCATGACTATTTATCAGAATCGGATGACATTTAGATCAATCCTACACCTCCCAATGAGAGGGATTCAACAAAAATATTAGCTGCCATAAATAAGATGACCCACATGGAGTTTGGTCCTAGTTGCCAATTTTAATACATCCCCCCCTCCCCTGACATTCACTCAAGATGCAAAATTGGACATCAAGCATTATGCACAAGAAACCCCTTCAATGGTGGAGAATGTATGGGATCAATTCCAAGAGATCCCCCAACAACATGCCTCATGCTTGTTATCTCAAGTATCTAATGCCTCAATATTTGAAAGGAATTGATCCACTTACAAATTCATCCACTAGGTTAGCAAGTACATGCTTACCTCCAAGAGGGAAAAGATGCTTGATTATGTGTGCATTAGCTTTTGAATACACTCAAGGAAGATACTTGAGTATTAAGAAGGACTTGCCACACTATGGCATGTGTACACTAAGGATGCCAGCTATTGAAGAATGTAACTAGTGTTAGTCTTCATAATTGTACTTGTCAAAAGAAATTTTTATTATTAAAGAAAATGACTCATTAAAGCATGGCTTTCATGCTTGAATCAATGTTTTCTAGAACAAAGCTTCCATTGAAGGATTCTAGGTTTTGTCTTGAGTCAATAGTCATTGCCATTTTTATTAGACCCTTCTTGGGCTTTTGTATCATGTAGGTAGAATTATTTTTTAGTCAAAAAGGTCATTTGTCACCTCCACACCAAGTTGACCTTGTCCTCATGAAGTCAGCCTAGATTAGAGCTATTCGACCCAACAAAAAGGCATATGGAGAGGCAGCTCGACCCTATTTGGAGTACTCACTCATCAAGTTCGATCTACAAGAGATAGAAGCCGAAAAGAAGAGCGAAGTAGCTAGCGAAGGAAGAAGATGGGAAGACCTAAATCAAAGTTCTTGGGCAATCTATCTCTCACTGGGAAGTTGTCACATGGAGACTTTGACAAGGATCATCTATTGGAAGGAAGGGTTGACTTGGAGATTGGAGGAGATCTTTGTCTAGGTCTAAAGGGTCTAGGATTGTCTCATCTTGATTTGAATCTATTAGTGGAAGAGTTGGACTAGGTTTTCCCCTTGGAGGGGTTTGCCCTGGCTGAGTGCCTACATCTTGTGTCTCTTGTTCTTGTGGTCTTCATATACATTTAATTTGTTAATTGCTTGATGAAAGATAAACTAATAAAGAAGTAAAAGAAGCTAACATAACTCACAAGTAATTATCAAGAAAGAGGAATCATCCCTTATTCCTATAAGCATTGATTTCTCAACACCACCTATATTGTTTATGATGAGAATAATCCTTCACCAAAAGTAGGCTTGGTCGAGATACATTTAGATGGCATTGTGTCTCGTCCTAATGACGATGATGATACATGTGTAGTGCCCAGTGAGGCTCATTTCTATATTGGTAGTCTTGAAGCCACAGGTCATCCTTTATGAGCATCATTAGCTTTAATGTTATAGTTGGGTATTTTGGCAATATGAATATCAATATGATGTGGTAAAATTGTCTCTTGAATCAGTTAAAATTTCAATTTGTCATATGACATATATGATTTTAAAACTTGTATCCTTAAATATATATCTACTAAGTACTTGTACATTGATTCATCATTTGACGATTAGAATCCATGCATCTCAAGTTTCAACATTCACCAAATGGAATTATTTCTATCTTTTCTAATATATATTAATGCCTCTCCCGCCCTGCCATTTCTTGCAAAATTGGGTAAAGCTTCTAGCCATACCTGATACACCATACCCAATGATACCATGTTGTGGAAATTCATGCAACATAACATCTTCATTCTTTCCTAGAAGAGCTCATATATACTCAATATATATGGTAAAGATACGAGCTATCAACTACTGCATATTCTGAAAATACAGCAGGAACATAGCACACAGAGTAGTAGTACTTCAATCATTTAGTGGCACTTTCAGGACTTCTTCTTGTTGAAAAATGTAGCTAGTGTTGGTCTTCATAAAGTAATAAAATATAATTTTTATCATTGATATTCATCAATATTATTATTATTATTGGTCAAAAGCATGTTTTTCATATTTGTAAAGTCAATTGAGTCAAAAATGAATTTATTATGAGTCAAAAGAAATGTATTTGAGTCAAGTCCCATTTGGACTTTTGAAAGAAAAAGAAATTTTATTTTTGAGACATATAGTCAACACAAGACCAAGTTGGCCCTCCTTGGACAAGTCAGCCTAAGAGGCAGCTATTCAACCTTCCTGGACATGTATAATACAAGTCAACTCGACCTCTTGGAAGCTCATTCATTCACTTATCATACAACATCTATTTCTGTGCCAAAAGAAGAAGAAAATCATCTGAAGTCAAAGGAGAGAGAAGGAAATCAAAGGAGAAAGAAAATCTGAGTTTTCCGCCCTATTTCTGCTCACATGTGCAAAGGTTCTGCGATTTTCTGAGGCTGTTACAGGGTAGAAATTTGGCCATCTATTGCAGGTCCGAAAATTTTGCAGTTTTACCAGATTTCAGAGATTTGACCAGTGTTGACTTTTGTTGACTTTGACTTTATTGGAGGAGGGTTGAATTGGTAAACTTGTGGCAGTCTTGGTCTTGGTCTTGGGTCTTCAATATCTCATTTTGATCTGATTCTATAAAAGAAGGATGGTTGGGTTTTCCCCCCTTGTGGAATTTTGCCCTAGCTTGGAGCCTAATTTCTGGTGTTATTTGTCTCTTTGTAATCCTTATGCTTTGATGTTTTGTGTAATTGCTTGATGAAGACAACATAAATTAATAAGAAGACACCTAATATTCACAAGTAGTTACCAAGAAAGAGGAATCAAGCTTTAATCTTTCCAGCACTTGGTTTCTCAACACTTCCATTGACTTCTGATAAGGCTTTTCTATTGGGTTTACATATTAGATGCAACAAGGTATTCACAGTAAGCTCTTAAAATTCGAGCCTCCTCAAAATATTGCATTAAAGCCGGAAATGTTTAAAACTCCCCTTGTCTATGTTACTCAGCAAGGTGGCCTAAAACATTGGTGCATCACAAGTCAATGTGGTTTAGGCCTTTTCAATTCTATTATATAGTCCTCATTCTCAAGTTAAGCTTTATTTGGACAACCTGATCCATGCTAGAAAACCAGAGAAACAAATAAAAGAAGTTATATTCCAAAGGTGGTTGGGGAATTTGACCTGAAAGAACACAGAATATACTTCAAATAAGATAAAGATCATATAATTTTATTAATGTCCAACAAATGACCACAATAGTCGATCAATGGGACTAGAAAGCAGTACATAAAATTTAATTACATAGTGGGAGAGCAAAAGTAATTCCTACGTCAACTCTATCAAAAGCATATCAGAGTACACCAGGGCATACCATGGCTCAGAAGAATGCTCAATATGCTAGAAAATAGATGATGATCTATATAAGTCTCTCTACAGTTGTGCTTCTTCAGGCTCAATATTCCTTTTGTATTTAATATTTTATGCAAGTAAATCAAAACACAGGTACCTGAGCTGCAAGAACAGCAGCGCTCTCAGTACCAGAGCTCGACTCTCCTGTTTCATCTACCCCCTTTAGCAATACCTGATTATAGAGCAAAACGACAGTCAAAACCAGAAGAGATGAATACCTCATTGAATAAAATATAGATCAATTAACAGTGAAGCACCTTAGATCTATTCAAAACAAATATAGCAGTGCTTACAGTAAAGATGCTTATAAAAGAAATTACATCCAACCATAACATGAATGCCCAATCATAGCTGTGTTCTTCTAATTTTAGCACGTTGAAACATGCTGAAAAAACAACCCTAAAGAAGTCAAATAAAAGTCAAAACATTTTAGAGGTAACTAGCTACTGTGTAGAATGCCCCAAACACATCATACAAAAAACTTTTCATTCTCATCTGTTGTGGCTTCTACTCACTAGGAAATCTGTTTGAAGCAGTATGTATCTGTTGCACTACATGTTTCTTTCAACGAGTTCCTAGATTTACTTTCAAATGGAATTTGGCTAAATTTTAGGTAAGGTATCACCATGTGAGTCGGCATTATCCCAATCTCCCAAAGCAATGCTATAATATATGCCCTAACTCGTGTTCAGGGAGTGGCAGAGAAATCAAACAATAAATGGGATGCTTCCCTTATTGCATGATTACCTTGACTGCCTGAATAATAAACAAGGCATATCATATTGGAAGCCGACTTATATCTAGTATATTGAACCTTTATAAATGTTTTCCCATTTATTGCAGTGCAGACACAAATTCTTCATACCTGTTTTTTTTAGAAAACTGATGCAAAACTCTCAAATCTGTGTAAAGGAGGGGTTTGTTTCCTTAACAGAAAAGTTTTAGAGTGGAGAAATGCTGTCGACATCTATATGGTATGCCCCATATAACACATGATTACCTTGACTGTGTGCAACACAAACAGGCATACTTTCAGAAGATGCAGTACAGAACCACCAAATTTCAGGTGACAACACAAGGGGCAGCGACCTAAAAGAAATTCTAAAAACATTAAATTATATACCATATTAAAATAGTATAATTTATGTGTGGCACAATGAGCTAGTTGGTGGTTGCAAGGGGTTGGTGGTTGCTAGTTGAGGACCATCTTGGAAAAAAAATTTATCCTAAGGATATCACCCACAAAAAATTTATCCTAAGGATATCACCCACAAAAAATTTATCCTAAAGTTATCACCCACAAAATGGTGGGTGACAAGACACTTGTGGGACACAAGTGTTGAAGCCCAAGAGGACTTGTCAGCTGCATCACTAGATCCACAAGGCCTTGATACTAGATCCACATTTCAGATCCAAAAATGGATACCGATCCACCCATATCTGTGTAGGATCTGCCATGTAAATGGATCCTTCAAACCCATAAACGGATCCCATGTTGTTGAAATGGATCATGTGCTAACTAACCCTCGCAAATTGGATCCCAAGCAAATAACATTAGAGTTTTAGGTTTTTCTTTGTTAAGGATATTCTCCACCTATTTGAAACCCTAAGCAACAAATATTCCATTTAACCTTTTAGTTAGATTACTTATTACTAATCTAGGTTGTTGTAGTTGTATTCGTAAGTTCTTAATTACTTGTAAAATGTAGGTTGTAGAGCACATGATAATGCTCGCATGAAACGTCTAGGACATTAAAATTTTAATTTCCAATTTTGGTAATGCTAGCATGAATGCTCTAGGAAAGCTTTGAGAGTATATATAGATAATAGTATAGTATATATTTAGTTGTTAGTTTTCTTTGTGTATAAACTTTAAAGGACGGTTGTGTCATTAATAATTTAATAGGTCAATCCCATCCAATTGTAGGTGAAGAGCCCCCTTAGAAAAATATGATACATAGACTATAGCATGTTCTCAAACAGTGTACAGTATTCATTTTCCATCGTAACTAGCTAGGAACTTTAAGATTTTGGAGCAGATTTCAAGGAAGATGACAGGTTGATCATTATGTAGAGATCAACTAATCAAATGATGGGGACATAGACCCATTTCTAGATATGTTTAGACCTACTCTACATCATCATATCAATAGAGTGATCACTGATGAGACACCCAATTGTATTTACATTTATCTTTTTTGTGTAAGGTGTTGGAAATACTGGGGGGTGAACCAGTATTTCTTTCAATTGTTAGATTATGTCAATTAAGATCTTTTCACAAAATACACCAGAACACAAAGATGTAGAATAAAAAATACTATTATTCATGAAAATAATGACTACAATCCTCTTATATAAAAACTCAAGCTCCAACTTGATAAAACAAAATCTTTAACTCCTTCAAGGCTCCAAACTTGAATGAGGACTCCAATCCTCAAATGTCAGCCTAGGCTCTGTTACCCACCATTTTGTGGGTGATATCCCTAGGAGAAATTTGTTCTCCAAGATGGTCCTCAGTCGGCAGCCAGCAACCCCTTGTAACCACAAACTAGCTCGTTGTGCCATTTTTCTGCCACCTAAGCCAGCTATGTGGTCCCTCACACATCTGCCATGATCGTATGTTTGAAGGTGGGCCTCCCAAAACTAAAGGTATGCCTTGTCATTTGGTAATTGAGTATTGTACTTTGTTTATCATGGATACTTCTGGCCATGGATTAATGGGGGGATTCGGCGCAAAGAATGGGCTAGATCTATGCTCTTGTCCCCTAGACCCCTTTGGATATTAACCTTGGATTCTAGTCCCGTGGGATCTCTTTTACTGACCATTTGGCTTTAGGGACAGTATTTCATGTGAAACGTTGATTTTGGTTGCATGGTCCCGCTCCCTCATCCACATATATTGCCCCATTTCCACTCATTATAACCCCATTCATCATTTCTCCCACCTGGGTCCACATAGGGCTACCTCTCCTCTCCCCTTTCCTACACCTTGGGTTGGGCCTGGAATGAAGCCCCAGAGGTTGATGCAGCTAAAAGGAAAGGTAAATGCATAATTGGCGACATTCAATAGGAAAACGTAGCACAAAATGCACAAGATGGTCGAGACAAACACATTTAGCACGTGGGCAAAAGCCAATACATGAGCTCTACCCCATCATCATGGTCATCACCCTGGTTCTTAGGCTCTAGATGAGCCTCCTCTATCATTTAAGAACCCATGATTGTCCCAACCCCTGGTGGAAAATGAACCGCCCTACCTTAAATGGGGTATCCACTGCCATATCTCACACATCATGCTCTTACCCCTTGAGCCCCAAGCAGTTAATTAAAGAAAAATCATAAAAATGCAAAATGCATATAAAGAAGGGTGGAAAAAACAAGATCAGGGCACCTCATGTACCATGATTGCTCCCTCCTATACATTATATACCCAAGTGTGGGCTTCCCTTTTACTAGCAACCCTTGTACCTTTAAAAAGATGTACCTTGGACATATTATCCCCTTTAGAAGTAGAAACCACCTAATGGGATACTTGGTTAACCCCATTTGGAGCTTAGAGACATTAGCACATGTCAAAGCCCATTGTGGAAGGGCATGCCATTATGAAGTCCCCACTTGTTGTCCATGGTTTGTAAGCTCTTTTACTCGATTTCCTTGACGACTTGTTGTACTGGAAGGCTAGGGGATGCATTGGATCTTATGCAAGATTGCAGGTGGTCTCAATCTTGGGTTTGGTCTCCCTATACAGTGTCTTAACCCTCCAAAGGGATACATTGGCACATGTAGGGTGTGTGTTGAGAGCCATGGGCCTCCACAGCAGTAGACAGTGCTCCATGGATCCCAAAGATGTTGATATATTACTCGATATTCACCTATTTGATGAGGAAGATGAACCTAGTTCGCCTTTTCCCAACCTACCCCACAGTTGTACCATGCACTTGGCAGATGACCGAGAACTTGTTTGCTGATGTGGCATCACTTACACTATCATTTGAGCCCTTACAAAGGGACTACAGGGATCTTCGACTCATTTGGAGATCCATGAGACCACTTGTGTGCCCTCATAGCCCACCACAGGTTTATTATGTGGAGAAGAAGGGTCCAACCCTATGTTGCAGGAAACGTGGGGGGAGGCCCGTTTCCGACTGGAAACTGGGACGAAACGCGGAAACGCGTTTGGTATGGCCGTGAAACGCGTTTCCGGCCGTACCACCACGTTTCCCGAAATGGAAACGTGGCCAGTACGGCCGAAAACGCGTTTCACGGCTGTACAACCCACGTTTCCAAAAAAATCTTGTGTTTTTTTTTTTAATTTGTTTTTTAATTGTTTTTAGGTTATCTAGTGGGTTCTAGAAGCCTGTTTAAACTTATAAAAGAGAAGTTTGTCTCATTCTCTCATCACACTATTCAGCAAGTCGTTTCTCTTGGAGACTGGCAGTTGTTTCAGCTAGGGTGTTTTGAGCAGTGAGCAAAGTGGATTTCAGCAGTGCAGGAGAAAGAGATTTCAGCAGCAGATTTGGCTCAGCTACAGCCATATTTCTCTTCTCTTTTCTGGCATTTTGGGGTAGTTTCAGCCACAGAAAATTAATTTGGGTAAGCCACATTCATTTTGTTAGTTTTTTCTTACTATTTCTTCAATATTTCTAAGGTTTATGCAGCCAGAAATATGAAATACGTTTTTTATTTATAGATTTGTTTTTTAAATTGATTTTTACAGCAGATTTGCTCAGCTACAACCATATTTCTCCTCTTTTCTGGCATTTTAGGGTAGTTTTAGCCACAAAAAATTAATTTGGGTAAGCCACATTCATTTTGTTAGCTTTTTCTTACTATTTCTTCAATTCTTCTAGGGTTTATGCAGCCAGAAATATGAAATACGTTTTTTATTTATAGATTTGTTTTTTAAATTGATTTTTGCAGCAGATTTGGCTCAGCTACAGCCATATTTCTCCTCTTTTCTGGCATTTTAGGGTAGTTTCAGCCACAGAAAATTAATTTGGGTAAGCCACATTCATTTTGTTAGTTTTTTCTTACTATTTCTTCAATTTTTCTAGGGTTTATGCAGCCAGAAATATGAAATACGTTTTTTATTTATAGATTTGTTTTTTAAATTTATTTTTGCAACAATTGCTTCCAGCCAAAGTGCAGCTGCAAGTTCAAGCCCTAGGGCCAACCCAAGGGTTGAATATTATCCCCTTTAGAGGCATGTGACGAAGCTTCAAAGATGTGGAGGTGGTGCCTCATGGGAATGGCGATGCAATCTTTGCAATAATACGTACAAGGTCTCCTACCCAAGAGTGAAGGCACATCTATTGCATGGAGGAGGAAAAGGGGTTTCAGGTTGCACAAAAACAGCGGATCCATTAGCAATGAGGGCATATCAAAGAGAGCAAGATGAGGCAGATGGTAATAAGAGAAAGCATGATGACTCCATCTAACATTGAGCCAAAGATTGTAGCTGAAGCAAGAAAGAGGAGAGTTGGTCACACTGAACAACATGAACAACCAGCACCCAAAAATACCAGAGGCCCAGGGGCATCCCCTTCAGTTCAAGATAGCAGAATTGCTAGATTGGTGAATGTGCAAGCAAGAGAAGAAACTGATTCCAGAGTGGCTAGGTGCATTTATGCATGTGGTATCCCATTCAATGTTGTTTGCTCTCCTTACTGGCAAGATATGATAAGGGCAGTTAACAAAGCTCCTCAAGGGTACAAGGGGCCCAACTATGAGAAAATCAGAACCCAGCTTCTCAAAAATGAGAAGGACCTTGTGGAGGAAATTTTAGCTCCAATTCGTTCTTCTTGGAGTAGCTCTGGGGTTACCATAGCGTCAGATGGTTGGACAGATATAAGGCGCAAACCATTGATAAATATCATTGCCACTTCCCCCGAAGGAGCAATGTTTATCAAGGCAGAAGACTGATCAGGAGAGGTGAAAGATGCACAGTTCATTGCTGATGTTATTATAAAAGCTATTGAACAAATAGGGCCTAACAAGGTGGTGCAAGTTATCACGGATAATGCACCAGTTTGCAAAGCTACAGGTTTAATTATTGAGGGGAGTTATGACCACATCTTTTGGACACCATGCATTGTCCATAATCTGAATCTGATCTTAGAGGAGATCGACAACAAAGTTTCATGGATAAAGGAAATCACAGGGGAAGTAAGGGAGATTGTCAAATTCATCACCAACCACCACCAATCTCAGGCAATATTTTGAGAGTACTCCAAATTGGAGTTGTTAAAAGTTGCTGAGACAAGATATGCCTCAAACTTCTTGATGTTGCACCGCCTTGTTGAGGTTAAGCATGCATTAGTTTCTATGGTGGTGGGTCAACTTTGGATTGAGTGGAGACAAGCAGATTTAGAGCGGGGATATATGGTGCGTAGATTGTCCTTGATGAGGATTGGTGGAGCAAGGTAGATTTCTTGCTAAAGTTCACAACCCTTGCATTTGAGCTTCTCTGGAGCGCTGACACTGACCAACCTTTCTTAGGAGAGGTATATGATGGCATGGATTCCATGGTTGAGAAAACTATGGAAATCATTTCGCAAGAGTCTCCACAACTTTTGTTTGTTGATGATCAATTTGCTGGCTTGGTCAAGAAAATCATTGTTGATAGGTGGAACAATTTCAACACTCCATTGCACACTTTAGCACATGCTTTGAACCCCAAATTTTATGATGAGGAGCTTATTGCTCAAAGCAA
>APFE030377331.1:209750-223497 GCA_000404065.3 Pinus taeda | reverse complement strand
AGGAATTGGAGCACTTATGGTTTTATTCATTCTGTGAAGCGCAATAGGTTGGGCTCACAGAAAGCAGAGGATCTTGTTCATGTGCACTCCAACCTTCACCTTGCATCTCTTAGGGGTCCAGAATACAACAGTGGTCCTTCTAAAAAATGGGATGTGGATGCAGAAAATCCTGATTTGGAGCTCTCTCTTGCTGCCCTGAATGTTGAGGCCGAGTCTAGAAGTGGAATTGGTGCATCATCTTCTTCAGCACCACCATCCACTGTTGAGCATTGTGCTGCTTCTATTTTTGATGAGGATTGTTATGATGAGGATTAGTCTTTTGTCTCTATAGTTCTTGCAGCCTAATAGTCTTTATTGTACTTGCAGCCTCATATACTAATATAAATAAAGGCTGATTTTGAGATTTTGCCCTTGGATATATAATAAACTTTAATGGTTGCTTTTGGATTTTCCTATATTTTTATTTTCATTATGTGATCATTCATGACTCATGAGTAAATGTGATGTAAATTTAATCTTAATGTTTAAAAGTTATAAATTATAATGTATCATTAATGCTTTATGATTGCACATATATATAATAATTATATATATATATATATATATATAATATTATATATATTATATTATATATATTCGTGTTTCCCCGTTTCCAAAAATTTGGGGAGGTCGCGTTTCGTATCGCTTCCCGTTTCGGAAACTCGTTTCCGTTTCCCCGTTTCGTGCAACTTAGGTCCAACCCCTTGTCCATTTCCTTTGAAGTCCAATTCATCATTTTTAGCACTTATGGACTTCACCAGGCCTCTTAGAGAACCCACAAACATGCATTATTAATTATTCAACCTCTTGGGAGGCTTATTATTTTGTTTATGAGCTAGTTTGGTAGGCTTGTCACCAAAAGATAGTTATTTGCACATTATTTTAGTTGATGGGCTAATGTAGGTTCAAATTAGGTAATTCAAACTCCTAATGACTGTATAAATAGGAGATACATGAATTCATTCATATCATCACTTGGATGGGATCATATCTTCTTGTGAAATTTTCCTTATGTTTTGAGGATGAGACTTTTTGGATGAATGGATGAATTTCGATGTTTGGTTATTCTTCTTTGTCTTGGAGCTTCTATGATTGGCATATCTTGGTGATTGGATATATTTTTCTTACATGTAAGTACTATGTTAATGTTATTTTGATTCTTTATTTTGCTGCATTCATGATATTGGGATTTTCGCTATTCTAGAGTTAATTTGTTGCTTTTCTTGGAACGAAATTGTGGAAATTAAATCTCTAAATAGTGTTGTATCATGATTGGGCCATGTTTGAATGAATGAATGTTCCTAGAGACATCCTTGTCTTGACAAGTCACCAAATATTATTGAACGAAATATAAATGACCTTGAAGCTACTTCCATTAAGCCCTAATGGCCAACGAAGTTGTCCTTGAGACCTCCTTGACAAGTGGAAATCAATCCAAACTCTAAATCTTCCATGACTCCATATTTCCCAAAGGATAGCGCATTGGTCCTCCTCTAGTGATCACTTTAAACTTTATTTCTTTCACCTTCCCCTCTTTTTCTAGGCCTAGCCTACATAGGTCATCTAAGGCATCAATTATCTCACAATCTAGCCATCCAAATACTTCCATTTTTTGTCCACAACTGCGTTGGTGTGTCCTCAAAAAGCCCTCCAAATTTCCTGAGATTCTGACGATGGGATCTTGAGATATCAGAAGCCCTAGCTCGATGATCTGAAAATGGGGCACTTAGGCTTCTCGTCTAACTTACAAGAACCTCTCCCACTTCCAAAGCTTTAAATACTCCCAAGTCTTATTGATTAACCAATGCAGAATTGATAATATGTTTGACAATATAGTGTATGCTTATGTTTTTTTTTAACTAATTATATGCTTTAAAAATCCATTGTTTGTGCTGGTATGTAACTGTGCTTAAACTGATGTATAAATACATGTAATAGAAAATAAAGCAGCAATAAACATTCACACAAAAACAGCAATTTAATTAGGAGTTCACCCACAACTCTAGGGCTACATCTAGGTGAGCTATAGTCAACTCAACTAAGCTCTTTGGGATTATGGTATAAGTCTTTTTTACAAGCTCTTGGCTTAACTCCTGTTGTTTTACACAGAAACAGTGGGTTCAGACACCAAGTTATTCCTTGGCTCTTGAAGCTCTGGCTCTTGGCTCTGGCTCCGACTCTGGCACTTCGGCTCTGGCTCTAGCTCTGGCTCTTCGGCTCCGGCTTCTTTCTGCCCTCCATCAGTTTACAGCTCTCTGGGCTTTTCACTTGAACTCCAAGTGACTTCCTTGGCTGCATTTTTGCTTCTGCGCTGCCTCCTTCGCCTCAGCTTCCTGCTTTGGCTTCACTTTCAGCAACAAAATCCCAATAGCAGCCTCAGCAACCAACAGTCCCCATGTCCCTGTCGTTCTGTGGCTTTTAATCGGCATTGTTGGTTCATTTTCCCTTTCGGGCTCTCTGTCTTCCAGCCACAGTCCGCTCAAATCCCCTCTCTAAAGGTTAGCAATCATTGTTAAACGCCCTCAGGGATGGATGCCACCTATACTGTAACGGAATGGGTCGTCGACACTTGAAATCCCTCAATATAGCCATTCTCGGCTTACACAGGAAAGCATACCAAACATGGGAAAAATCCGCAGAGAACACTGTTCACCGGACTTCAAATGTCCTCAAATCCGGTCTATACTCCTATCGGGTCCGCCCACAAGCCGTTGTCACAAGTCACAGATGGCCTGTTCTAAGGTTTTCCTTTGTATTTTAAAAATACATTACAATATTGCAAAATCCCGTAGCAATGGCTTTATATCAAATTTGAAATGTTTATGGAATATCCTTTTAAAGTGCTATCAGGTCCGGCGATCAGATCGCATATATATATTTAACATATGTCTGCTCTTATGTAATGCTTCGATTACGATATCGCGATGCGATTGATCGCAATCGCATATCGCGATAACCTCGGGCCATTGTAAGCGCTTTATTATGGTCGCCGATTGCGATATCGCTACGTTGCAATCGCCGATTGCGATGCCGCGATCTCAATAACCATAGATTATGCTCCGATATCCTCTGATAGCCACTGCTGATTGTGATTGCGATAGGATCTGGACCTTGATCGGCCAAATCCGACGGCTCCTGTGCATTCACTGTTCAAGCCTTCAATAGTCTTGTTTTTGTTGTTTTCTCATGTTTTTTGGGTTCCGATAGTGTAATCCGAATATTTTGAAACTTCCCCTTTTGCGATGATTTTGGCTTTTTAGGAGATTTTGAGGACTTAGAGGGTTTTTAGGACCCATTTTCAAGGGATTTTGCCCCTTTTTCCAAGGGATATAGGCAGCTTCATTTTACAATAACTTCTGCAACCTAAGTCAGCTTTGGCCCATTCAAATTGCAGTAGATTCAGAATGAGACGATCTCTGCAATGGGGCTAGTTCCAGGAACTTCTTTGGACTTTCATTTTCCTCAGTGAAGAACACTTAGACTTAGGAGTTTATCCAAAATCCATTTTGGATCACGCCTTCCCACTAAAAGAACTTTTGGTCTCCAAAACACTGATATACTGATCTAAACAGTAAATGGGAGTGACTCACCCTCTTCTTTCAGCCTCCCTACACTTGCTTTTGCATAATGCCTCTGAACCAAAGTTTCTGATCACTTCCCTTCTTGGATGGGTTGGTCTTCTTGGGAAGAACTGTCTTCCTCCTTGCCTTCTTGCAGAACTCTTGTTGAAATGGTTATAGGAGGTAGTTTGAGCTTCTCTGCCTTGATCATTGACACAAGGTGGCTCAACAAATGTGAAGTACATCTGCTCCACAAGACTTTCATTTGTACCTGTTTGACACGATGTCAACAACAATTGTTAACAACAACAGGCATACAGACAACACAACTAGATGGACTAAATTCCTACTTCAACAAAGAAACAGATTTTCACATCTTGTGAACACCTCCATGTCTTATATCTACATACAAATGTGGACTAGATAACAAGCCCACAAAACATGCCTTTAAGCAAATGACCCTTCAAGTCAAGCATGTAGAAAAAGACCATTAGGACTCTTTTTCAAAAGATGAAACACTTCATCATTATCTCCATTTGGAGACCAAGTTAACTTCTCCCAAGTCAACATGGCATCACATGCATGTCAAAGCAATCAACCCTGCAAGTTAATTACACATACATGTTCAAAAACAAGGAAATCATCAACATCCCTATGTTCATGCATCTTATGCTCATGCATGCATTTCATCCTTCAACTTTCACTTAAGCACACTGTACTTTCGAAGCTGAAATGAAATATAATATAGATGCATCAATAGACATGCAATCTCAATCGAATAAGAACTCTAACCGTTCCTTACCAATCCCTTTCAAAGGTACTACCTTTGTCTGCCCATTAGCATCATCATGTGAATCATTCTAAGAAACATTATGGTTATCCAAACCAAAGGAACATGCAATTCTTTTCCCAAACATATGTGGAAATTTATCATGCTTTGCACAATCAAAAGGAATGTGTTTAGAACCAAATTTACACCTTTCTCTTTCACCTTTATTGCCTTCATGCGGAGGTGAAGCAAATGAAGAAGTGGCTCCCTTTGGAACACCATCATTCTCTTCAAGGTTGTTGGAGTCTCCCCAACTCTCTGGTTCAAGTGTGTGCTTCTGAACACCTACATCCTACAATTGATGTTTCAAGCTATTGCATTCTTCTTGAATACAATCTTCACACTCTGTAATGCAACTCCTTCTTGGAGTTGTTTCAATGGCCTTCACGGCAACCTTGGAACTTTCTCCATAAGCTTGTCCACAGCCAAGACCCAAATACTTAGGCCTTTCCTCAATCATTATTGGCTCAACAATACCTTGTGCATGCTTGCCCAAGCCCTTTCCTTCATAGCCCATCTTGAACATTAGCTTGGAACCTATGCCTCTAGTATGTTTTTCAAAATAACCAATATAAGCATTCTCAAAGGAATTTGAAGACAAACTGGAATGGTTTACCTCTTCTTCAAGCTGATACTTGACTGAAGCTTCTTGGGCAACAAAGAGTTGTGTTTCCAACTCATGCATCCTCTTTAGGTTCATATTTGCAATATGAAGTTGCCTCTCCATTTCCTGCAATTTGTCAGCAAGCAATTGCTTCTCTTCCTTCATGGAATTCAATTTCACTTGGTCCAATGGACAAGATTTTCCAAAAAGAGAAACGGGAAGACCTTGATCTCACCATTGCCTTCTTTTTCTATCAAAATTTCATATCCTTTAATGTTGCACACTCACCTCTATTCATTGAGATGTGTCGAGCTCTAACTCACGGGTCTCCATCATGGCATGTGCCTCCTGGTTCAAAGAAGCTTAGAACCACATTGTTGATGAAGGCAAAAAAGAGGTGCAAAAATTGCTTGAGCCTATTAAAGCATCATGGCCAACATCTAAGGTTAGCATTGTTTCTGATGGATGGACAAATCCAGCACGACAGCCACTCATCAACTTCTTGGTGTCTTCCTTGAATGGTCCAGTTTTCTTGAAAGCAGTGGATACACTTAGAGAATACAAGGATGCAAAATTTATGGGTGAGTTATTTATTAAAGTTATTGAAGATGTAGGTGTTGATTCTTGTGTGCAAAGCATTACAGATAATGCACTTGTTTGCAAGGTTGTTGGCATGATTGTGGAAGCTAAATATCCACAAGTGCTTTGGACACCTTGCATTGTCCATTCATTGAACTTAGCATTGAAATCCAGTGCTTCTGATGTGCTTTGGATTGGTAACATTATTGATGATGCACGACATATCCGTAACTTTGTGCAAAATCATACAAATGCCCTCACTATCTACAAGGAGTACAACAATCTATCATTGTTGAAGATTGTTGATATAGAGTTTGCCTCTTCATTTATCATGTTGAAGAGGTTGAGGGAGGTCAAGACCGCTCTTGGGGTCATAGTTTTTTCTGAGTTTTGGTCTCTTTGGAGAAAGACAGATCAAGTAGCCTCTAAAAGGGTGAAGGACACAGAGCTAGATGATGCTTGGTGGGAGAGGGTAGATCTAATTATTCAAATGATGGACCCTATCATTTCTTTGCTTCAATTTGCAGATACAGACAAACCCATCCTAGAAGAGGTTTATGAGGGATGGGATTCCATGATTGAGTCTGTGAGGAGCATTATTCTACAAAGTGAGTGCCCCAAGTATGAGACATCACTACAGGCCTTCTGTGGTACTATACAGGGTATTCTTGTCAGCAGATGGGACAAGAATTGCACACCTTTACATTGTTTGGCTCCCTCATTGAACCCAAAATACTACAGCCATGAGTGGCTCAATGGTGGACCTTCCCGCAGATTCCCTCCTCACATGGATGGTGAAATCTCACAAAGGAGGAAAGATGCATTTAAGCGGGTTTCTCATAATAGAGCATTGCTTGATGAGGTGGAAGATGCCTTTGCAGAGTTTTCCACTGGCACTGGTCGATTTGAGGATATGATGTGATTAGAGACAAGGGGGCTAAGAAGCCCTGTTCTTGGTGGGCAAATCATGGGGCAACAAGCTCTCCCCTTTAGCAGTTAGCTATGAGGCTCCTCTCTCAGGGGACTTCATCCTCTTGTTGCAAGAGGAATTGGAGCACATATGAGAATTTGTATAATGTGAAGAAAAGCAGGCTTGAGCAGTCCAGGGTAGAGACAATGGTGTATGTGCACACCAACCTTAGTCTTATTTATAGGCAGAGAGAAGAGTGGTTGAGGGAAAGACAAAGATATGGGATGTCTTTCCTGATGATATGAGTCTGGACAACAATATTGAGTTGGCATTGGCCAACATGTATCTCAATGATCCAATGCTAGAGCATGTTAGATTTGATGACGGTGATATTGTAGAGGGGTCATCCTCCACACCAACGGATGCAAAGGCGACTATGGATACAGGGGAGAAGGAGGATGCAGAGGAGAGCAGTGGTGACCATGATGATGAAGACATTGATGTTGATTATGATGATGACTATGAGGATTGATGACTCATGAGTCATGGGCTACCTACTGCCTTGACGCTTGTATATCTATAGTTGTTTTATATTTTCTATTTCTATTTGCTGTTCGCATTGCACTACTTATGTAACACATTTTGATTTGATGACTTAATGAGAAAACTACAGCTGTCAGTGTCTTTATCTTTTGTCTTTACCCTATTGGATCATTGATGAATTGAATATGTATTATGATTTATCATTTATGAATTTAGAATTTATGATTCATTGATTTATCATTTGTGATTTATGTGACACACTGACAGTACATGTATTTGAATTTTGTATGTACTATGCATGCTATAATGTTATTAACTTACTTCGTAAATAGTAAAACTAACATCCAGATGAAGATCTATGTTTGAAATCAATAAATTTGTATAATTAATGAGAATTTGTGTAAAAAATATCTAATTTTTAGTATATATATATATATATATATTTAATTAAATGATCTTAATCTATAACGAATCCTATATGTCCTATTTCAAGGGGTCAACGTGTCCAAATCCGACACTCGAACCCCCATATCCTATGAATCCCAAATACCCGTGTCAAGATACTTAGCCCTACATCCTATCTTTGATCTATTCATCTTTGTGATCCTTATCATACCAGGTCTCCTCCCATTGGTGAAAGTCCGTAAAGAGTATAGGGAGCTTTAGCTGAGGTGACAGTGGGCTATTTCTCCATTGTTGCCCTTGACCTAGCAATTGTCCCTTTAGGATTCCCTCCTAGGACCCATGCTAGTTTGAGCGATAACAAGCTCCAACCTGGTTCTCTATCAAAGCTCCAACCTTCAATCTTTAAAACAATGCTTCACAACATCATTCAAATGACTAGAAACTTCTTGCAATAACTTCTTCACAAACTGCTCCGAAGGTGCTTTTCATGCTGCTCCAAGTAGTCTTGAAAGAAACCATTCTGAGGTCTGCTCAAGTGATGCTCCGGTATGGCTTCAAAGACAGCTCAGTAGGATCATCTTCAGTATCTTCAAGACTGCTTCCTCAAGAATACCATGTCTGCTCCACATAATGTCACCAGATTTTTTCTGTAAAAGGATTTCCAAGATTGCTTCAACAGATGGTCAAGAATGCTTCCAAGAGAACTCCTTCAATTTGTCTACAAGGTCTGTTCCAAGTCTTTCACAAATCTGCTACAAAGATACTCCAACAGGCTTCAAAGTTGACTTCCAGAAGGGCTACGAAGAGCTGCTCTTGCTCTAAAACATCTGCTTCAAAAACTCTCTATGTCTGCACAGGATTATCTCAGATTTGCTTCAAAAGATACAGAGAATGCTACTCCATGACTGAGGACATAGCTTCATTCTGTAGGGTCAGAATTCTTCATAGGTCCAGTCTGCTATGATTCTATCACAAGGCCTAAACTTTGTGTCCGTGTCCGGGAAAATCAGAAGTCTTGCTCCTTCAAGAGGCGAGATTTATTGTTCAAGAGTACTGCTTTCAGAGACCGAGTTTTCTGTTCCAAAGAGACAAAAATTTCAGAGCTCCACAGTGACTGAGTATTCACAGAGAGGGGCCGAATTTCAGGTGCCTCAGTGCTGAATTGCAGACCACATATAGGCTTAAGATTACACAGAATCTGAGGTAAACTTTAGTTGCTTCCTTAGGCTGAGATCTGAGGCAATGATGGTCAAAGATATGCTCCAAATTGTGCACAAAAAAGACCTGCAATATCCTTTACTCAAGAACAGATATATAAACCAGAAATAGTCCTCCTTTTAGTTCATCCTCAGGTTAATGAGTTATTCCTATATCTACTTCCTCAGTCTTGAAAATGCTTCTCTCTTCTTGACCGAACTTCTGTTACTCTCTTCAACAAGCTCAAGTCCAAAAAGAGGCCGAATAACCTCTTATTTATATATGTCAAACAGAACCGACTTATAAACAGACATGTCCCTTTAAGGAGCCGACCTGTGATTCATATTTTTGTTGAAGACGACTTCGAGAATGCCAAAAAGTAATGCAACACAGTTTAATCATCATTTCCACATCTGCTCAGGGTTCCTGACCTTTTTCCCAATCAGTGCATCGGAACATTTTCCCAGATAAAACTTTCAACAAAACAGATCCTAAAAGATTATATCATTAAATTGTAATGTAATTTCAGCGCAGATATTAATGTTCAGTTCGACTTCATATTGGTGTCAATGCTGGCAGGATGTTATAAATGTTGTGGAGTCTATGGTTACTTCTATCTTCGAGGCTTGAGATCTTTGTGTTTGCAATGCTCTATTCTCAAGAATCAATTGAATGACACACCCTTGAATTATTTTGTACAAAACCTCTGTTCAAGCATTCAAATCCAATTGCTCCCATGTACAATGTGTATCTCCTTATTGTTTGGTGTAAAAAGCAATAGGTAACATCCCACCAAACCTCTTATGCAGAAGTTAACCCCAATAATCCACATGATTACCTTTGAAAGAAATGAAGTAGCGGTGGAAAGGATGCTTGGGCAAGCATTCTTCTGCGCTTTGTTCTTGATCATAGCATAGCTGATTCTTTGCTTTGCCATCATTGACAATATCTCAACATAAGGCATGATGCATCACGATTTCAGTCTTCAGATTTATAAATTATGTAATGATTTTAGTTCTAAGGTTGTGATTCATAAATGGTTTTGATTTTTAACTATAAGTATGTTTTTAAAATTAAAAAAATATTATTGTATTTTTTGTATCTGGTGTTTCCCCAGTGTATCTGGATCCTAGCTTTCCAAAAATCTGGTGGATCCATAGCCATATTCATTCCCTGGTAACTTAGCTTGTCAATGTTGACGTTGGTGGCTAGAGTTTTCATGGTTTTCCCAAACTAGGGTTTGGGGAACTAGAGATCGTATCAGCTTTGTGATAAAGTTGTGGTATGTAGATAGACTTCATTTCTTATATGTGTGTGTGTGAAGTTTCCAGCTATCCAAAATTGTATAATTGCAGATTTGATTTTCAGCTTGCGTTGTTTTCTTGATTGGTTTATTTCAGCATTCATTCACACTAAATTGACATAACATAGTAAGTAAAATAAATTTATTAATGTCCAACTGATGACCACAAAAGTAGGTCAATGGGACTGAAGGAAAGTACACCCAGTGTGACTACAATGTGGGAGTGCAAGTGCATCTCCTAAAAAAAGGCTAAAAATAACATCTAGAGAGTAAGAAACCAGTGGTAAGGCTGCCATGACATGTATATAAGAGACCATGGTATAATACAAAATACTCAATAGTCTGCGGCACGATACAAAATGATAATGGCCTGCTAAAAAGGAATGAGTGGGTGAGATGGTAAGGTCTGGCAATGGAGCTAGAGATGTCAGGGGCTCCTGAGTCTAATGACAGATGGCGAGCAAGGCAAACTGGGTACAAGTTCGCTATCGAAGTCCCCTGGGGCCAGCAGTGGATCTGACTGTATGTAACTGGAAGAAAATAGAGCATATTTTCTCCTGTAAAATATGTGCTAATGAAGTGATTTTCAGATCTGGTATATACTTGGAAAAGTGAGCCCTGAGGTCTGAATCTTGTTAGCATCTGTTTGGTATCTTTTGTCTTGAGCTGACTAGTCTATTGGGTTGAAGTCAGGTGATATATTGTCTGTTGTTGATGTGAATTGATATTTCAAATCAGCCCTAACTCTAAAAGGTCAGAGGGACTAGATCCAGAGAACCTCTGATGTGAGTTAAAATTTGCATTAATTGCCCTATACAGAAATTTCAACATGGCATAAGAACCATATGATATTGCTAACTTCCCCATCCAAGTTGATTTGCCTCACCAAAAATTAACAATTTTGGACAAGTCCAAAGAGGAAGATGAGGAGCCAGAATATATCTACTTCATGCAAGGTGTCTTGTTTAATTCTTTCCTTTTTCCCCCTTGTGTTTTCAGGTTAGTGGCAAGAATGTTGAAAATTAGCAACACAAATTCTCACAAACATCATTGTTGCATTGAGAAACGAATACTTGAACATTAGAACTTTCAAAATGATATGCAAAGTTCACTTTGTACATACCTGAAGCTCTGAAATGATATCTGACAAACGACCACTCCTTATAAGAACAGATCCTGTAAGTCCTGTACAGTAGAAAAACCCAGCAACCAAACGCTTAGAGATAGACTTCATTAGAAAAATTAATATTGTTCTAACAATGCAAATCTAATTTTATGTATCGCCTTTTTAATCTACAATGAAACTTTGATGCTCAGTCAAAAAGATGAAGAAAAATTGCAATAAAAAGTGTGGAACCTAGCAGGCAAAGCCAAGATAAATATTAACATATGTATCAAGTTAAGGATGACCTATCAATATTTACCAACTAAACAAACAATAAAATACAAATCCTGGGTCAGTCGCTTCAAATGCTTCAATACTCTTAAGAACCAACCAAAATTGAAAAGGAACAGCTAAAAGACAGCTCGTACACTAATCAAACAATCAAAAGGCATAATTTTAACAAGTTAAGTCTACCCAAATTTGTGAAACTTGTAAAATTAAAAAAGTCCCAAAGCTAATCATTAAGCCGCATAACCAAGCACATTGTCTACTCCATACAAGCACCCAATGAACTCAAGATAAAATATACCAAGGTGCGCTTGCAGTGAAAGTGGGTTGCAATCAGAGATGGGGCATGCTGCATAAGGCAAGGGAGAAAGGAAAGCTCTGAAGTCTCAAACAATGGAAGTTGAACAGTGGATCATGAAGGAGAGGAGTTTTATCCTAGGTCAATATTTCGATCTAAGAAGGAATTCTTAGAAATATGGAGGGGTTCGAAAGTTTTCAACGAAGAAAAATTGCTAGATCATAACAAGGAAGATAACCCTAGGAGGCCTTCTGGTGATGGTCTACACAACTTGGAATTTAGTTCTAACAAGACAGAATAGGCCCATCATGAGGAATGTGACAAAGGAGTACATGTCGACAAGGAAAAGACAAACCCAAACTTTAACTTTTCTATCCTCAGGGTTAAGGATGACAATGTTGTGGGATCAAGTTGTTTGTGTAAGGAGGAAATGCAGAAGTGAGGTCAATTGAGAGCATCAATGTCCTGAACATTGGAGAGGTGACAAAGGTTTTGAGCCAAGTTTTCATCTTCGGGTTATATCACTAAAGAACTGTAATCTCAGGTTTTGAAGAAAGGCAAGGGTTTAAGATAGGTTTAGGGCTAGGAGTGGGTTCAGAACCAAAGCTGAGGGCTGAAGGATTATCTAAAAATGGGAGGGGGGGGCATTATTATCTAATGCTAACCCTAGACTACATGATAACATATTCCCCACAACCCAAGCCCACTAGGTTGTAGAGCACCTCTCGGAGCAATTAGCGAACCTTTGGTAAAGGTTTTGCAGTTGGTTGATGGAGACAAACCCATAATGGACTACTTGTATGAGGCCATGGATATGGCTAAAGAATTCATTTGTGCCTATTATGAGGATAAAGAGAATGAGGGATATGAGAAACGATTATTGATATGGATGGGTGAATGATGGGCAATGGAACAATACACTCCATTGCCCCATTCATGCTGCAAGGATCTACCTCAAACTCGTTATCACTCCTATGGTTTAAGGTTTGACATTGACATTATGGATGGATTCCTCACGTGCTCAAAGGATGGTGCCAACTCCACAAGAGTGTGCAAAGATTTCTAAAGAAATGGAAAATATATAGGATTGCCATTAGAAAATTTGGCTTTGACATGGATGTTCAAGACAAACCAAAATGTCAAGAAAGCTTCATTTTGTTTCAAATTTCAATGTCTCTTCTTCATTTCTTTCAAATTTCAATATCTTTTCTTATGTCTAAGCTTATGCTTGAAGAACAAGCTATGCCTCAACAATGCCCAATTTACAAAAAATTGCCATTCAGGTTAGATTTGCACGGTTCTTGGAATTTTGGAACCACTATGTGACAAACTGCTTATTGAATGCTCCTTAGGCGCTTCCTTGACGCTCCCTAGACGCTTCCTACATGCTCCCTAATGGTAATGTTAAATTCTTAAAGTAAAAGTGACATTCTCCTTTCTCTTTCATTCTCATCCTTTTGCTTAAATTTTTAACATTACCATCAATTGGCTCAAGATGTTTGAGAGTGGTTCCAATTTCATCAGACTTCATATGGAGAAAATCAAATTTCATATCCCATTCAAAATTCAACAGACTTCACAGTTTTCGAGATTTCAGGATCAATGGGATTGCGACATTTCATTAGATTCTATCATGTATGAGGGTATGTGATTGGCATTGAATCAAGAGCACTAAACCCTATATGTACCCCAATGTTGGTGGTGTTGATTGTTGAACTCCTTTGTCATGGCCTTAGCAAAGATGTACCCTTCACTCAAACCAAAATCATTGATCAGACATGTTAAGCTTTTTCTACCATATTATAAGGATTGGATTAAGTAGTTTGATCAAATTTGGGCGATGTTGACTAATGTTCCTAGAGATTCAATGTAGAGGCAAAAAGCTAGACAAGAGGAGAAGAATGAAGGATGACATTAGTAATGAGGATCTCCATATAAGTGATGGTGGAACATTGATAATGAAGGAGTGGTGCAACATGTAGGGCGATGCTACTCCACAACTACAACACATGGTAACATGGGTGCTTTCACAATTGGTGAACACTTCTTCTGAAAAAAGGTGTTTAGCAATTAGCGCCCCCCCCCCC
>APFE030377331.1:197341-208564 GCA_000404065.3 Pinus taeda | reverse complement strand
ATATATATATTTTTAAAAAATCGCTCCCGAATTCGCTCCCAAACCGGGAGCTTCTGAAAATGGTCGCTCCCGCTCCCGCTTCCGCTCCCGCTCCCAAGTAACATTGTGCCTGGGTATATAAGAAGGGCCTCATTGTAACATTCATCATCACTTGTACATTTTATATATATTAATAGATTATTATTACAAATACGTTTTGTGTATTTTTACATTAAAATCAACAAGCTACAAGTTTTGTTGTTTTAGTGGTATCAGCGCCATGAGAGTCTTTGAACGTTATCTGCCGCACAATATGTTGTTAAGTTTTTGCCCTGAATTCATTGAGCAGTTTAGTAAAATTCAAGAAGCATTTCAGCGATTAGAAAAATCATGTGCAAAAGTTACAACACACCTAAAGGAAATCCATAATAAGGAAGATGATAACGACAGTGAAGAAACGAAACAAGGTAAAGCAGGAGAAGAAGATTCTGATCAAAATGATGATAATGAAAATGAAGATGTAATATATAATGATGAATATGAAAATGATATCAATCAAGATGGTTATCACATGAAGCAGTAGCTGATTATAATGTTGAAGATGAAGATGTTGCAGAAAATGAGGAAAATGCCTCTTCTATTTATAAACAACGTTGAGGGTGAAGAGACACGTTTGTTGGGCTTCATGAGCCTAAATAAGACTTATGGCCAACCTTGACAATTTGTCCATAGAAGAAATAAATTCATAATCCCATTTCTACTTGTCAGAATGAGATGACCTTTAGATCAATCTTGCACCTCTCCGAAAGAGGAATCCAATAAAAATATTGAGTTGTCCATGGTGGATTTTGGCCCTAGTTGCCAATTTTAACACTCCCTCTCAACTAGGGAGAAATCCACCTGCCAAACCATCTGTCAATCTGTACCATCTATGTCATCCCTGCTTTGCTCTGCTGAACCATGAAGAAATAATGAAGAAGAAATGGTCGAGAGTGAGTCACTCTCCACTGACCCGAAGTCAGTCTCCATTGACACTATATCAATATCAAACATCCTAGCATAGGGAGTACTGTAGTACACAATGTGTCCATCAGTGGTACTATGGTCCCTATCCTCATTTCCCAACTCATTGGCCAAATGAGAGGTACTTCCCATGAGTCCCAGACTGCATGGGTAGGATGTATCAACAAGAGAAGGTGAGCCACTCATCCTGCTCATATGCCATAGGAGAAGGTGAACCACTCATCCTATTCATATGCCATAAGAGAAGGTGAACCACTCATCCTATGCATATATCAACCATCATGGAGTATCACAGGGGAAGGTGAACGACTCACCCTATACACAGCGCACCACTAGGGGAAGGTGAACCACTCACCCTATGGTCGCTCATAGCTCCAAGAAATACCCCAAGCCTACCCCCCCCCCCAGAGCTCAATATCCAACTCAAACAGGACTCTCATAAGAGGGTCTTTCCACGACTCCAAGTCATTCACGAAAGGTTAATAATTTGACCTTCCCCAGGGGCTTTGTAAGAATATCAGCAACCTATTCATCAACCCCAATGTGATGGAGCCTTATTGGTCCCCATTGTACCATATTCCGGATAAAATGGTACCTGATATCAATATGCTTAGAGCAGTCATGAAACCCAAGATTCTCAGAAAGACGAATCCCACTTTGGTCGTCGCAGTAGATCACGGTGTTATCCAGCACATGCCCAAACAGCTCACTAAAGAGCTTCCTCAACCAAACAGCTTCACAAGAAGCCATACTAGCAATAATATATTCGACCTCAACGATGCTCAAAGCAACCGTTTTCTACTTCCTGCTCATCCAAGATATCAAAGCAGAACCTAGTGAGAAGTAACATCCCAATGTGCTCTTACGATCCACCACACTGCCAGCCCAATCAATATCAAAATAACCATGAAGCCTCAAATTCCCAACAATGTATCTCAGTCCATAGGTGATTATGCCCCGTAGATATCTCAAGAGATTCCTGGCAGCAATCCAATGTATATGATGAGGCTTGACCATAAATTGACTCAATGTATTTACTGTAAAGCATATGTCCAAACGAGGGTTCACTAAGAACATCAGGGCTCCCATGAGTTGACGATACTCAAAAGGATTTCCCAAATCGGGCCCAGCAGCACTTCTGCATAACTTCTTGAAGTTAAGTTCCATCGGAGTAGTCACGGACTTACAATCCACCATCCCAAATCTTTCAAGTAGCTTCGCAATGTATTTCTCTAGGGAAAGGAAAATCTCACCTGGCTTTTACCAGACCTCCAAGCCTAGAAAGTAGTGCATCAATCCTAGGTCCTTCATCTCGAATTTGGAAGCCAAGTCCCTCTTGCATTGATAAATAAAAGGGTTTGCACCTGTCAGAAAGAGATCATCCACATAAAGTACCAAGATGAGAGGTCTATCATTTTCAACCTTGAAATAAAGGTTCAGATCAGCTTCACTTCTTGTAAAACCTAGCTTCATCAAATAGTTGTCGATCCTCTCATACCAAACCCGGGGAACTTGCTTCAACCCATAGAGGGCTTTCTTCAACCTGCATAAAAGTGTCTTTCGATCTAGAACTTCGAACCCCTCAGGTTGTTCTACATAGACTTCCTCCTTAAGTGAACCATGCAAGAAGGCGGTTTTGACATCCATTTGATGTAAATTTCATCCTTGAGAGACAGCAAGGGCAATGATCAAACGGATGGTGGTATATCAGGCAACTAGTGCAAATATCTCATCATAGTCCACACCTTCCTTTTGAGAGAAACCTCAAGCAACAAACCTGCCCTTGAACTTTTCAGCACTTCCATCAACTCCATGCTTGATCTTGTAGAGCCATTTTAAGGTGACAACAGATTTGTCCTTAGGTCTAGGGACCACATCCCAAACATCATTCTTCATAATCGACTCATACTCTTCATTCATAGCATCCTTCCAAACTTGGTGCTTCACAGCTTCTTTGAATGTGCAAGGCTTAGTTTGAACAATGGTGCTCATGGCAGCTAAGTACCCTTGCTACCTATTTGGCTTCTTACTTTCACGAAATGTCCCCCTTGGTGCAATATGTCTCTTGGCATCTTCAAGAGTGTCCCTAAGCCATGAAGATCTCCTTTTTAAGGAGGAGGGCTCATAGGGGAGGTGGATCAATGGGATCCATCAGTCCTTCAGCATCGAGCATCGACTCATCCTACGATTCTCCCTGCTTTCTTGTATCTTCTTCTTTGTCCTTCCTTAGAATAGGACGGTTCCTAATCTTCCCAAGGGCGGCATCTTCATCGAAGGTGACATCATGACTTATTTCCACTTCCCTTTGACCAAGCACACAGATTCTATATGCCTTTGAAGTTTCACCGTAGCCCAAAATGTTCCTTTCTTCCCAGATGCATCCAATTTGCTTCTCTTTTCTTTCGGCACATGAAAATACACGGGACTACCAAAAATTCTAAAGTGAGAAACATCAAGTTTCTTACCAGTGAAAATTTCTTTGGGAGTTTTGGCGTCCAATGCTTGATGAGGGATCTATTTTGAACATACACGGCAATGTTGGCAACTTCTCCCCATAGGAACTTTGGAAGGCTTTGATCATGAAGCATGGCATGGGTGGCTTCTATAATGGAACGATTCTTTCTTTCAGCAACTCCATTTTACTCAGGAGTATATGCAGTAGTAGTCTCCCTCTTCATGCCAGCTTCTCTACAATAGTCATTCAACTCATTTGATTCATGTTCAGTTCCATTATCGGTCCTCAATATTTTGATCTTCTTCCCTGTTTGATTTTCAACCAAGGCTTTGAAAGAGCGGAACCATATGAACTCTTCGTCCTTCTTCTTCAAGAAATAAATCCAAGTTTTGCGAGAAAAGTCATCCACAAAGATAGCATAATATAAATATCCTACAAAGATGTCACGGGCAACATCTTCATCGATGATTGTTTTTTCTGCATGATTGGTCTTGACGTTCTTATCTCAAAGAAGGATGACGGTTCTTTTTCTCATCAAGTTTTTCGGAAGAAAACTCACAGAGCAATATCTCCATGCTAGTTCCCATCATTTTCCTGCTCAAAACCTAGGCGTTCTGTTAAAATTGACAACTAGGGCCAAACTCCATGTGGGTCATCTTATTAATGGTAGTTGATATTTTTCTTGGATCCCTTTCATCGAGAGGTGTAGGATTGATCTAAAGATCATACAATTCCGATAAGTATTCATGGAGATATGAATTTATTTGTGTTATGGGACAATTCATCAAGGTAGGCCAGCAACCAAATAACCCCCACTTGTGCTCAACGTTTTAGTATAAATAGAGATGCCTTGAAGGTCATTTGAACACACACTTCTTGTGATCTCTTCCTCTCCACTTGTCTTGGGTTTTGGTGGGAGGAGAGATTCTAAGAAGACAATGTTGCCCTAATGGAGAAGATGCCCTAAAACGCTGTAATGAAGATGATGCCCTAGCTCAACAATGTCATGGAGAAGGCATGCCCTAGATCTAAATGCTGCCATGAGAAGGAAGAGTCTTGGATGTACCCTAGCCGCAGCCAAGAGGGGCAGTAAAAGTGTAAGCCCTCAACGTAGCCAAGAAAAGGGTCTTCTATCTAAGGGAGTTTCAATGCTATCCAAGGAGCCCTAGAGGAAGCCCTAGCCGCAGAAATTAGGAGGACATTTGCAGCCCTATGGACGTTGTTAAGAGGGATATGTCATGCCCTCATCCACTATGCTAAAAGAATCAAGGACGTAGTCAAAAGAGGTCTTAACTTGTAAAAGACTTTGTTGTCATGAGGAAGCCCTACTGCCTAAACTGTTGATCTAAATCAAGGCAGCCCTAAACGTTGTTTTAAAAGATGTTCTAGCCGCAATAGGAGGAGAGCCATAGCAACCATTAAGGGAGAGGTATAGTTGTTGTGAAAGGAAGGTCTCATCGCAGTCATAGGAGGCCTATTCTAGCAGTCAACAGAACCTCAACCACGGCAAGAAAGAGACTAATCAGTGTGTACATTTGAGCGTTGTTTCAGGGGTAAAATTAAAGGGCTGAACTGCTTGCTAGTAGAAGGTTTGAGCGAGCTCTTGCTAGAAGAATATCAACCACTCTATAGGTTGTCATAATCATGTTCTAAGGACTGTTGTATGCCACTTGAATGCCACTGTAATAAGAAGTGAGCATAGACATAGTTCAATCATTGTTTAGGGATTGGAGGCTACTCTGAATTGTAAAAGAAACGATATTTCCTTGGAGATCAATTGCAATCAAATCTAGGAAAATTTTAAGGACTGTTAGGAGACTGCACCTTGGACCTGTTAAAGGAGTCTAGCTGCTCTGCTAGGCTGTAAGCCATAGCAAGCAACTAAGACTGGAGAGTGTAATGGCATGATGGATGTAGCATGATGGGTGCAGCATTGGGTGCAACTCAGTGATGGGAGCAGCTCAGTGATTGAGTGCAACACAGTGACAATTGCAGCAAGATGGGTATAGCATGATGAGGTACAGCTCAGCAATGATGCAGCATGGTGCAGCTCTGTGATGATGGACATGGTATGATGGTGCAGCATGGTGCAACACTATGATAGGGTGATGGAATCACATGAGTCCATATCAGTTACCTCACAAGACATCTTCTTAGAGAATATCTATGTTTATCTATGTTCTTATCTTTTCAAGTCAAAGTGTTGACTTCTGATGTATATGTACTATCTCTCTATCTGTTGAACTATTGAAGAACATATAAGAAGAATTAATCAAGGGTTTCCCCACATTGGGGTTTGTCCCTGGCTAGCGCCACATCTTGTGTCCTCTTGTCTTGGCTTGTCTTTTGCGATTTATGTTTATGTTCTATCTATAGTTTACTTTAATGTTGATGTGATTGCTAATCTGGAAAAGATATTGAGCTAACTATGAAAATTGAAATAAATTGCTCTAAGCATAGAACATACCCAAATTTAACATGGTATCAGAGCTAAGGTGAAGACAATGCCCAAACAGGAGTGAAAGAGCAATCACCGAAGACAGCTAGGAAAGGACAAAAGGATCAATGGGTTCCTCATCCCTCTTCAAATTCACCGAGGGTGAAATCGAAGCAAAGAATATTATCAGTATGGCGCAGCGGAATATGGCCTACCTAAAGATCACTTCATTGAGAAGACCGGATCTTAGGGTGGAAGGAAAGGCAGATAACTAGTTCGGCCACTATGCGAAAAAGTGTCCGAATGGCAGGGACACGTCACTTGATGATGATAACAATCATTCCAGGGACACCTTCAATGGTCAGAGGAATGACAGGTAATGCAGGTCATCAAAAAAATGGTCGACTCTTTAGAGAAAGCAAGAATCAAATGTTGTTTCTGATAAGATAAAGAAGCGTTATCTTGTATTGGCCCTCTCCTTCAGATTCTTTGGGAATCTGGCTTATTAATTGTAGTGCCCCAAAGCACTCCAATGGATAGAAGAGTGCTCTCACCGATTTGGTAGAGATGGAAACAATTGTGGGATTATACTTGGAGCCGATGCCACCTATCCCGAAAAGGGTGTAGGAAATGTTACCCCTCAATTGAATAAGGGTAACTCAATTCATTTACAGAATCTCTTTTGTGTACCTGATCGCAAGAAGAACCGAGTGTCCATTTCAGCGATGGAAGTCAAAGGCTACAGGGTGGCATTCATCGATGAAAAGGTATGTGTCTGAAAATAAAATTTTCAAAGATGCTTTTACTCATGAGTTCAGGGTTGGCAATTTGCGTCAAGTTGCAGGATGGTCCATTGGGGACCATGTCAGTTGACACATCTCATCTGTAGCACCGGAGGTCTACTTATTATGGGGCCCTACCCGATGTGAGTCGGATGGTGATTGGGATGTCTGAGTTCAAGAAGAGCATGAAGGTACATGTCTAAGATATACCAAAGGAAAATCTTACAAGGGGACCATTCCCCTCGTGTAGCAGGTCCACAGGTTTGGAACAACTCGAGGGGTTTGAGATTCATGATCGGGAATCTCATGTATGCAAGTGGAAGAAAGCCCTCTATGGCTTGAAATAAAACACCCCGGACCTAATATGAGAGGATTGATAGTTGCCTGATGAAGCTGAGATTCACTAAGAGTGAAGCCAATCCAAACCATTGTTTAAAGGTTGTGGATGATAGACCTCTCATACCGGCACTTTCTGAGGACGACCTATTTCTGACAGGTGCAGACCCTCTCACTTGCAGAAGTAAGAGGGAGTTGGATTCCAGATATGGAATGGTAAACTACAAGCCCATCACTACCTCGAGGATCTTAATTTTCAGAAGTTATATGATCGTGATGACAGACCAGGTTTGGGAAATGCCTCTAAGTTTCATAAACTCATTGCATTGATGTTCTTGGTGAACTTTCGCCCAAACATATGTTTTGCAGTTAGCATGGTGAGCTCATATTTGGTTGAGCCTCACTGGGTTGGTGCCAAGAATCTTTTGAGATATCTTCGGGGCACAATCTCTCATGGATTGAGATACACTACCAGAATTATGAAGCTGCATGATTATTCGAATGTTGCCTGGGTAGGCAGTGTGGAGGATCACTAGAGCACTTCTTAGTGCTAGTTCTCTTTGGATTCTGCTTCGATATCATGGATGAGCAGGAAGTAGAAATCGATTGATATAAACACCGCCAAGACCAAATACATAGCTACAAGTATGATCTCGTGTGAAGCTACCTGGTTGTGGAAGCTCTTCAATGAACTATTTGTACACATGATGAATACCACGGTGATTCTTTGTGACAACTAGGGGGGGATTCGATTATTGAGGAATCCCATGTTCAATAATTGCTCCAGCAGATAGACATCAGATACTACCTTATCTAGGATATGGTAAGTCAATGAGGAAGGAGGCTCCATCACATTGAGACTGATGTACAGGTCGCAAACACTTTGTCAAAGCCCCGGAGAAAGGTCAAATCTATGATTTTCCCGAACGACTTGGAGTCGTTGAGAGACCTTCCTATAAGGGTCTTGCATGTTGCATGCATTGAGCTCTGGGAGCTCTGGGGGGCTTGGGGTACTTACTGGAGCAACATACGACCACAGGGCGACTCACCCTCCCCTGGTGGTGCGCTATGAACAGGATGATTAGTTCTCCTGTGGGCCAGGATGATTAGTTCTCCCGTGGCAACTGTGAACAGGATGATTAGTTCTCCTCTGGGCCAAGACGATTAGTTCTCCGTGGCAACTGTGGAACAGGATGATTAGTTCTCCTGTGGGCCAGGATGATTAGTTCTCTGTGGCAACTGTGGAACAGGATGATTAGTTCTCCTGTGGGCCAGGATGATTAGTTCTCTTGTGGCGACTATTGGACAGGATGATTCGTTCTCTTGTCGAGGCATCCTATCCATGAAGTCTGGGACTCATGGGAAGTACTTCTCATCTGATCAATGAGTAGGGAAATGGGGTTAGGGACCATTAGTAGTACTATCGATGGACGCATCGTTGTATTTGCCATACTCCCTATGCTAGGATGACCTCCATTGATCTGGGATCAGTATGAGTGGTTTGAGACACTCTCTTGTGATATTGATCTAGGATCAATAAAATTGACTTCGGGTTAGTAAGAGTGATATGCCACACTCTCTTCAGATGAAACTGACTTTGGGTCAGTAGAGAATGGTATGAGACATTTTCGATCAATTCTTCTTCTTCATGGTTCAACAGAGCAGAGCAGAGAAGTGGAGGGCATTAATGGCAGAGATAGTACAATCGGACAGAAGGATCAAGGGATGGAGTTCTCCCTAGTTGAGTGGGAGTGTTAAAATTGGCAACTAAGGCCAAACTCCATGTGGGTCATATTATTAATGGCAACTGATATTTTTTTTGGATCCCTCTCATCAAGAGGTGTAAGATTGATCTAAAGATCATACGATTCTGATAAGTATTCATGGAGATATGAATTTATTTGTGTTATGGGACAATTCGTCAAGGTCAGCCAGCAACCAAATAAGCCCCACTTGTGCTCAACGTTTTAGTATAAATAGAGGTGCCTTGAAGGTCATTTGAACACACACTTCTTGTGATCTCTTCCTCTCGACTTGTCTTGGGTTTTGGTGGGAGGAGAGATTCTAAGAAGATAATGTTGCCCTAATGGAGAAGATGCCCTAAAACACAATAATGAAGATGATGCCCTAAAACGCAGTCATGGAGAGGATGCCCTAGCTCAACGATGTCATGGAGAAGGCATGCCCTAGATATGAATGTTGCCATGAGAAGGAAGAGCCTTGGACATGCCCTAGCCGTAGTCAAGAGGGGCAGTAAAAGTGTAAGCCCTCAACACAGCCAAGAAAAGGGTCTTTTGTCTAGGGGACTTTCAATGCTATCCAAGGAGCCCTAGAGGAAGCCATAGCCGCAAAAAATAGGAGGACGTTTGCAGCTCTATGGACGTTGTTAAGAGGAATATGCCATGCCCTCATCCACTATGCTAATAAATCAAGGATGCAGTCAAAGGAGGTCTTAACTTGTAAAAGACTTTGCTGTCATGAGGAAGCCCCACTGCCTAAACTGTTGATCTAAATCAAGGCAGCCCTAAACGTTGTCTTTAAAAGATGTTCTAGCCACAATAGGAGGAGAGTCCTAGCAGCCATTAAGGGAGAGGTATAGCTGCTGTAAAAGGAAGGTCTGATCGCAGTCATAGGAGGCCAATTTCAGCAGTCAAAAGAACCTCAACCACAGCAAGAAAGAGATGGATCAGCGTGTACATTTGAGCGCTCTTTCAGGGGTCAAATTAAAGGTCTGAACTGCTTGCTGGTAGGAGGTTTGAGTGAGCTCTTGCTAGAAGAATACCAGGACTATTGTATGTCACTTGAATGCCACTGTAATAAAAAGTGAGCATAGACATAGTTTAGTCATTGTTTAGGGCTTGAAGGCTACTCTGAATTGTAAAGGAAATGATATTTCCTTGGAGATCAATTGCAACCTTGGACATGTTAAAGGAGTCTAGCTGCTCTGCTAGGCTATAAGCCATAGCAAGCAGCTAACACTGGTGAGTGTAATGGCATGATGGATGCAACATGATGGGTGCAGCATTGGGTGCAACTCAATGATGCGAATAGCACTGTGATGAGAGCAGCTCAGTGATTGAGTGCAGCAAGATGGGTACAACATGATGAGGTACAGCTCAGCAGTGATGCAGCATGGTGCAGCTCTGTGATGATGGACATGGTATGATGGTGCAGCACTATGATAGGGTGATGGAATCACATGAGTCCATATCAGTTATCACATGAGACGTCTTCTTAGAGAAGATCTATGTTTATCTATGTTCTTATGTTGTCAAGTCAAAGTGTTGACTTCTGATGTATATGTACTATCTCTCTCTCTCTGCTAAACTATTGAAGAACATATAAGAAGAATTGATCAAGGGTTTCCCCACATTGGTGTTTGTCCCTGGCTAGCGCCAAATCTTGTGTCCTCTTGTCTTGACTTGTCTTTTGCGATTTATGTTTATGTTCTATCTGCAGTTTATTTTAATGCTCATGTGATTGCTAATTTGGAAAAGATATTGAGCTAACTATGAAAATTGAAATAAATTTCTCTAAGCATAGAACATACCCAAATTTAACACGTTCTAAACACCTTAGCCACTCATGCGTTGTGAGTTTCTGACGAAAATCACCTTGAAGATGAAAAAACCCACCTCCTTGAAGTTTTTAACAAGAATGGCTATAATAGGTCTCAAATCGACCCCAAAGATTGATCTTCTGGTGTTCATCTTCCTTTTATTCAAGGGACCACAGATAAAATTGCTAGGATCTTGAAGAAGCATAAGATTCATTCTTCTTTTAGACCACTTAACACTATTTGGAGTTCTCTTCGTTCTGTTAAGGACCCAGTTAACCCCATGGATGGGAAGGGTGTTTACATCATTCCCTGTTCTTGTGGAACTCCTTATATTGGTGAGACAGGTCGATCTATAAACCAAAGGATTTGTGAACATGCTGCTGATATCAAGCATGGTAGATCTCACTCCTCCGCTCTTGCAAAGCATGCAGAAAAAACCAATCATCACATCTGCATTGAGGAGGCTAGGGTCATTGTGAGGATTGACCATTTTCATCATCGTAAATTTAGGGAGGCCTTACAGATTGAAAAGAGACCTATTAATTTAAATAGAGATGATGGTTGGAATATCAGCAAATGTTGGATTCCTGCACTCTCTTCCTAAAAAGTTATTTATTATTATTATTTTATTTTTATTTTTTTCAAACTATTT